>PITA01015430.1:0-43710 GCA_004023965.1 Spilogale gracilis
GTGGCTCAGTTGGTTAAGCGAATGCCTTCGGCTCAGGTCATGATCCTGGAGACCCAGGATCGAATCCCACATCGGGCTCCCTGCTCGGCAGGAAGCCTGCTTCTCCCTCTCTCACTCTGCCTGCTTGTGTTCCCTCTCTGGCTGTGTTTCTCTCTGTCAAATAAATAAAATCTTTAAAAAAAAAAAAAAGCTTAAAAGTTTAAATCGATGATAGCTTCTTATTGTCTTAATTGAAACTAGGGTATGAAGTAGTCTGTCTTTCAAAAAATCAGACTTCATGTTAACTTCTTAAAATATTAGTAACTACTAATGATAAAGCTAGCATTTTGTAATGTAAAGCTAACACTTCGTGCCAACAAAATTTGAAACACTTTAAATACATGTAAATACATAAAGTCTCTTTTTGATTGTACTGAAATTGGCTTAGATACTTGCATAAATTAAGCTAAATGGGTAGCTGAGGAAAAAAATTGTCATTTCGTTTACTTAATGACTATACTCTTCAGCAGGTTTCAATTTGACTCATAGAAGTCCTGTTAATATACATTTTCTTGAGATTTAAGTCAAAAAATGTGAAGCTGGGACGCTTGAGTGGCTCAGTTGGTTAACCATCTACCTTGGGCTCAGATCATGATCTGTGGGTCCTAGGACTGAATTCTGTTTCACGCTCCTTGCTCAGTGGGGATGTGCTTCTGCCTGCTGCTCACTATCTCTCCCTCTGACAAATACGTAAGTAAATTTAAAAAAAGAAGAAGAAGAAAATGTGAAGCGTGTCAGGAACTCTGAATTGTTAATGTTAATATTGTTTTAGTCATTCAGAGCTCAGTAAACAAAGGCTTAAAAGTGCAGAAGACAAAAGAATAAAAAGGCCTCGTTTTCTTCTATATAAACTACAGTAGGACTTGGATCTGTGAAGAAGGAAAATAATGTGGCTCCTAAACAGGTGTAATGATCAGATTTTTCAGCTTTGTTAAGTTCAGCTTAATTTCATGGGTTTTTTTCCCACTAAACATAGTTGTTGTTGTTTTTATGTGTCACTAAATAGGATATAATTTCTATTCCTTAGTAAGGCATACCTTACCAAAAGAAAAAAAAAAGTTGTAAAGTTGAAGATCATCCAGCTCATTCTTTATCATCAGAATATATAGTCTCTATAGTCATCTAAGCAGTGACCCTGGGTATGTGGGCTAACCTCTTGGTAGTTCCTCATCATGTCATCATGTTTGAATTAGAACCTGTACAGTGCTTTTTTTATTTTATTTTTTTTTTGCTTTGTTTTGCCTGTCTTTATCTAGTTTCACACCGTGCTAGTTCTTTAAAAAATGATTTGCCATGACTTAGATCTCAATTTGTTATCTACTTTTTGTTTCTTCATGTGAATCTGTGTAGTTTACTTAACTATACATCATTATAATTTCTATGTAAATGTCTGGGGTAGGTCCTTGTGGTCAGTTTCTGTCATTTTTGTTAGTAAATGCTCCGCTACATAGTATTTTCAGTATGAATGGTATGTGGAACAAATTATAAACCGTATTCAAGAAGCAGAATGTGCTTCCAGCACCACTTGTGCCCCCTTGGTAAAGCTAGTCCTCATTCTGAGGTGACATTTTTCCCATCACCCTGCCAGTGGTTGCTTATTCAAAAGGCAGAATAGATTACCTAATTAATATATAGGATTTGTATTGTCACTTATGCCTCTTTTTAAATATATTTTTTACTTTGAGATTGGTTGTCTAAAAGATAGCTTTTTTTTTCTCCCTTTTCTATTAGATGGGCTTTTAAGAGGCTGTATCTCCAGGCTTCGTGCAGTGATGGCTTGTGTTCAAGCCAGAGAATAGCAAAACCCACATGTGTACATGGAATTCATAGGTGGCACGTTTCCCAGGACCATGCTAAACCTCAGCTGCTTTCATATTAAAACATCTTTTCTGTTCATTAGAGTAGTTTCAGATGAAAACAGATATGCAACTCTTGACCTAGTTGCACTGAATGTACATTTAGTCTACTGTAAAACAGAACTGTTCTGATTTTAGTATTTCTCTTGCACTGTGTGTGTACTCTGCTGTATCCTTTGTTACTTGTAACTCGTTACCTCTTTATCTTTGTTTTCTTTTTTCAAAGATTTTATTTATTTATTTGACGAGAGAGAGAGAGTGGGCACAAGCAAGAGGGAGAAGGAGGCTCTCTGCTGAGCAGGGAGCCCAACATGGGGCTCGATCCCAGGACCCTGGAATCATGACCTGAGCCAAAGTCAGACACTTAAGTAACTGAGCCACCCAGGCACCCCATCTTTGTTTTCTTTATTGTTGTGTATTAACTGTGACACAGATGCATTTGAGACTGATCATTTCTCCACTGTAATAGCTGAGGGCATGCAATTTGGAGCCATAATATCTTTATTTTGAACACTGACTTCATCAGCTACTTTATAACCATCAACAAGTTTTGTAATCTTGCTGTACTAGTTTATTCATTTATAAAATGAAGAAAATGAATGCTCCTACATTTAATGAGATTATACATGTAAAGTGCTTAGTGCATAGCCTAGCACCTAGCCAGTTTAATAACTGGCTACTAACTATAATCAGTGTGGTTTTTATTTTTCCTGTGCATTTACCAGTTTCCTCGTCTGTCCCAGGTATTGTTCTGGGTATTGAGGATATAACGATGAAAAAGACATAGTCCTTGCCCTCAAGGATCTCATGGTTTAGTGGTATGAGCTAACTTAGACTTAGAAAAATTAAAACATGATTGAAAAACAAAAAATGTTAACCGTGGCTACTTATTAGGTCTTAGGGACAGTTTTTTGGTTTTCTTTTTTTACACTTGTGAGCTTTCATTCATGAACATAGATTAATGATAAAAACTAGTAATAACTATAATACATTACTCTAGTAGATGTTATATTTCATGTATGTGTATGGTGCTATAAGAACAGGAAAGCAGAAGGGAAAACTGACTTACCAGGAAGCCCTTGCACCTTAGCCTTATCATCTTCACCAGACTTTCCCCCAAAGTCTACTAAGACACACATCTTTGCAGAAAGCCTGACCAGAATCATGGGTGATCAGGTGCTATAGAGGCTAAAGACTATCCATGAAATGGTAGTTCTCCTACTTTATGTATAGCTGTCTCTGTCTCAGCTGTTTTGGCCTCCCCAGATTTTGCATTTATTAAGACTACCTCTGTTTGGCTTTTTTTTTTAAGATTTTATTTATTTGACAGAGAGAAACACAGCCAGAGAGGGAACACGAGCAGGGGAGTGAGATAGGGAGAAGCAGGCTTTCCACCGAGCAGGGAGCCTGAAGTGGGGCTCGATCCCGGGTCTCCGGGATCATGACCTGAGCCGAAGGCAGACACTTAACAACTGAGCCACCTGGGTGCCCCAAGACTACCTCTGTTTTTGAGTCACATTGAGTAGGTTGAAGGTAGAATGACTTTTAAACATTATAATGGGAGACTACTACCCTTTAATATGAAAGGTAGAATTGTCTTGTTCATTTCTGTTCATTCTCTACAAGACCATGAGACAACCTTAGGAGTGACTAAAGTCTATCCTGAAATGGGCCCTAGGCTTCATGAACTAAAGAGGAAAGACTTGGGGGGCGCCTGGGTGGCTCAGTTGGTTGGGCGACTGCCTTCGGCTCAGGTCATGATCCCGGAGACCCGGGATCGAGTCCCACATCGGGTTCCCTGCTCAGCGGGAAGCCTGCTTCTTCCTCTCTCACTCCCCTTGCTCGTGTTCCCTCTCTGGCTGTGTTTCTCTCTCAAATAAATAAAACCTTAAAAAAAAAAAAAAAAAAAAAGAGGAAAGACTTGGGACACCTGGGTGGCTCAGTCATTTAAGTGGCTGCTTTCTGCTCAGGTCATGATCCCAGCATCCTGTGATGGAGTCCCACTGTCAGGCTCCTTGCTCAGTGGGGAGCCTGCTTCTCCATCTCCCACTTCTTATCAAATAAAGAAATAAAATCTTTAAAAAAAAAAAAAGTAAAGCCTTTGAAAGGCCTCTGAAGCATCCTTCTGGAAACCTAAACAATTAGAAACTCTTTGAGAATGCTGGAACCAACCTGCATAATCCAAGTTCCTGTGGCTTCTTCATAGGTGTGTCCACCATTTAATTCAAGGTCTGGAATCCCTGGTTTGTTTTCAAGCTGATTGTCTATTTAGACCTAACCTTAGTATTTCTCATAGCTTGTTACTTGCTTTTTAAGTGAATTAATCAACATTCAAGTTTATAACTTTCCATTCTTGCTTAGCCCATTTAAGAAGAGTTGTCCAAAAAAATCAGAAGTGCTCCCTAATGCCAAATGTCCACTTTCCTTATTGTGTTATCAAACTAAAGTAAAATTGTATATAATTTTTTTCTTAATCTGTTTTCTTAACTTTCAAAGTAATTTGTGTTTAAAATGAAAAATGAATAGGCTTATTGCCATAATTTAGTTGTGCTGAATTGTTTGGCTGTAACTTTAGTGATGATGGAGACCAGATTTGTGAGCCGTGGGATTGTTCTCTTTGGATCTGACAGCTGGCTGCATTAAATATCTTGGAGCTTTTTCCTTCACATGAGGGTAGGAGGTCAGGAGGGAAGGAACAGCAGTGGAAGAAAGCAACCCATTTTATTTAATGTGCTGCATTTGTTTACTGATTCTAATAATAACATTGTGCAGCTGTTGAAACAGTTGCCTTTTTATTTCCTTTTGTTTACTGTTTAGGTTTGTTAAGCTTGCCTGTGATACCTGCTTACTGTCTGCCCTTTAACTAGTTTTCCTTCTTTATTAAGTATGTTTTAATACTGTACCAGTTTCTCTCAGCCCGGGCATGCTTTGATGGTTTAAAAAAGTCAGTTTGCTAAAAGAAAAACTTTTTTTGATTCTGTAGGTTGTACTAAAGGTGGCTTGTTTTTGCTTTCTTATCCCTTAGCTTTATTATTTGTAATCAAGTGTTTTGTAATGTGGTATATAAATTACCTTAGAAATTAGTCATAATTTTTGCTTAAGCCACCATTTATGTTAATTTACTAAATCTGCCAACAGATAGGGTAGCTTAATCTGTATGCTCCAAAACAGTTAAAAAAATTGTCAGACTAATTGTGAAGTGATTATTTTATCTACTTTCTGTGAACAGATTGGATACCTTGAAGGCATATACATAAAAACACACAGAGCCAAAAGATACATCTTGAATTGGTCAGTTTTCTTTTTTAGTCTATTCAGGCAGATTTAACTGCAGATTTATACATTATGGGAATTTTGTTCTCTTTTTACAGGTGAGGGACCTGTCCATTGCTTATATGCTGGTGACATTAACTTACCTCTATATTGGAGTTCTAGTTTTTGCTTCATTTCCTTCACCTCCATTAACCAAGGATTGCATAGAGCAGGTAAGGCACTAGGTACCCTCTCTTTGTGACTATTTATACTTTCCTATCTGCAGAGCAGGTGTGGTGATACAGTAGCAAGTTACAGTAACAGACAAACCAGGGTTTGAATACCATCTCTACTGTTTACTCTGCATGTAAGATTTTAGGCACCTTCCCTATCCTTTCTAAACTTCAGTTAAATAGTATAATGCATGTACCATAGATTTTTAAAGAGACTCTTGAGAAGGTATACTGCATGCTGGCCCCTTGTGGTACTCACAGTAGGTAATTCCTATTATTATGTGCATAGTATTTCTCTTTGTTTGGAAAACTGTTACCGGTGGTATTCATGAATTTATAAAACCTCTGCTGGGAAACATGCAACCTCTTTATTTTCCAAAGCCCAGATCTGGAAATGCCCTGGATAATCTGGTGTCTTCGCTTATCAGTCCCCAGTGATAGGTCTAATACTCATTTTTGTACAGCATTGGCTGTTAAAAAGAGAGGGAGAGATAGAAGAAATAGAAGAAAAGATTTTACAAAATAAAGTTGCCATAAGTAATACTTTCTTTGATTTGACCTATTATAAACTTAGGAACAATATAGTTTCTAATCTAATGTGCCTGGCAAATGTCTCATAAAAATAACATTTTATAGTGAGTTTCTTTCTAGTCAGAAGAAATTCCTCTTAATATGACTGTAATGGAATCTACAGTACAGTTTATTATGGATGAATTATAAATTATTTCAGCATAATAGTACTAATAATGTTCTCATCCTTATAAGAGAAATAAGTTTGAATTATTACTGTTATGATAGCTTGAAATGTTCTTCTCTTGATTTCCATGATTCCAGTAGTTCTTTGGCAGCCAAATGTTTGCTGAAAATTCCCCTGGTATGAACAATCCCATATAAAGCCCACTCTCTTGGGAATAGGAATATCTATGGTATTCAGATTTGAAAGGAAACAAAAAAATTCTGAGTAACTTTCCTTTTAGATGCCAAACTAAAATGGAGAAAATCATGAAAGGAAATAGAAATAAATCCTTGTTTTTTTAGTTATTGGCTATAAATAATAATGATACTAGGTAATATGTACACTCTCACATTATTCTATAATCTTTACTTTGGAAGTACTATGATGTTTCAGGGAAGGAAAAGCAAGAGAACTAGTGAGGGTCAAATAGCATTGAATTAAATTAGCCATTTAAATATAGTACAACAGGGTGCCTGGGTGGCTCAGTTGGTTAAGCGACTGCCTTTGGCTCAGGCCATGATCCCGGAGACCCAGAATCGAGTCCCACATCGGGCTCCCTGCTCGGTGGGAAGCCTGCTTCTCCCTCTCTCACTCCCACTGCTTGTGTTCCCTCTCTGGCTGTGTTTCTCTCTGTCAAACAAATAAAATCTTTTAAAAAAAAATTTAAAAAATAAATAAATACAGTAAAACGGATTTATGCTTGTACTTTACAGAGCAGTGCTTCTGAAACTGTGAAGGGCAGGGTTTTCTTTATTGTTTTAATGTCAAATCAATTTCAGACTGATACTTTCATAAAATAAAATAATATGGCAATGTCAAATTTCTTTGAAAGTTTCTAAACATTTCAATTTTTATACTTAGTTTACTGAAAAATAGTAGTCATATATAGTTTGTGGATGAGCACTGGTCCACAAACCAAAACTTGAGTGGCACCTGTGTTCCAAATAAGTAAAAGACATTCAGTTTTATAAATTTGTATGTTGATTTTTAACATTACTTCATTATCTTTCTTGGATTAGAATTTTTTAGACAACTTCCCTAGCAGTGACATCCTGTCCTTCATTGCAAGGATATTCCTGCTGTTCCAGATGATGACTGTATACCCACTCCTAGGCTATTTGGCTCGTGTTCAACTATTGGGCCATGTCTTCGGTGACATTTATCCTAGGTAAGGGCTCTTCTCTTGACCAGCAAGATGTGCCAAGCAAGAAATGACTGTGCAAACAGGTCAGTTTAAAATGTGACTGATCCTTTTGCTATAAAAATTTGCATAATCAAAATGGTTACTAAAGATAGATCATAGGTGTTCTTTTCCCTATAAAATTAGAAGCCACTTCCTTGTCCAGAATGATTTAAAGTTAGTTCCTTCTAGTATGGTTATGTTAGCTCTGATACCAACTATATTTATTTTACGATTTAGTTGCCATTAATCTACATATTGCCAAGAAGTTAATAGTACATAGTACCTGTATTAGCAATGTATGGCTAATGAGAAACCACACTTTTATTTTAATTATTGGTTATGATATGTACTTGTATATTTATTAACATTCATGCCTTTTTTCATAAATCATAGTTGTTTAGAATTGAAGGTGACATATACAACAAGTTTAAATTCCTATTTGCTTCTGTAATTACTGCTGTGTATTTTAATCTCTTACTGGTGATAGACCAGTTTTGAGTCCTTTTAAAAATCTATTCAAAGGGCGCCTGGGTGGCTCAGTTGGTTAAGCGACTGCCTTTCGGCTCAGGTCATGATCCCAGAGACCCGGGATCGAGTCCCACATTGGGCTTCCTGCTTGATGGGAAGCCTGCTTCTCCCTCTCTCACTCCCCCTGCTTGTGTTCCCTCTTTCGCTGTGTTTCTCTCTGTCAAATAAATAAAAATCTTAAAAAAAAAAAAATCTATTCAAAGCTATTTACCCTCATCCAAGAGAAATTTCCATATACCACTTCAGGGTTTCCCTGCAACGTCATTTTGGATTCCTGTTAACTCCTACTCTAACATTAAGTTTTAATAGAGATTCACCCTAGTGAAAAACACCCAGTCCTAACCTATTTTATTTGAAATAAATGGTCTTAAATAGAAGAAAGCCTTCGGATAAAAATTTTTTTTAATTACATTTATGGTAACCAGTTAAACAAGATGTCTTCATTTCTTCTTTGAAGTGAACTGATACAATCTTTTCCTTCATTAAGAAAATAATTAGTATAGGGGCGCCTGGGTGGCTCAGTTGGTTAAGTGACTGCCTTTAGCTCAGGTCATAATCTGGAGACCCAGGATCGAGCCCCACATCGGGCTCCCTGCTCAGCGGGAAGCCTGCTTCTCCCTCTCTCACTCCCCCTGCTTGTGTTCCCTCTCTGGCTGTGTTTCTCTCTGTCAAATAAATAAAATCTTTAAAAAAAAAAAGAAAGAAAATAATTAGTATAAATATGTTGGTTTAAAAACAAAACACTTATAAAAGCAGAAGTCAAGAGGTACTGCCTCTCTAGCATTGACAGTAGCAACAGCTGTAGTTGTAACATTGCTCATCTGGAAGATTGTATTTCAGTACATTTAAGATTCCTGTTGTGTATATTATGCCCTGTGTTGTATTTACATTCACCAAAATAAAATAAATACAGTGAAGTCATAGATGAAAAAAACACTAGGTAAACGCATTATTCCTGTTTTCTGCCATTATTTTGCATAATGGTGGCTGTTAGGATGCTTTTTCCTCTTGGAAGTAACCTGGAAGTTCCCTTTCGTGTTCACATTACATTTCTTTCTCTACCACCACCCACACACTATCATTTATCCTTACAGTTAGAAGTACTGTACAGAGTGCATATTTCAGAGCATACTTTTTTGGACTCAGCACCTCCTTTACACTTTTAATGTTATTGAGGAACCCCAAAGCACTTACGTTTACGTGGGTTGTATCTATTAATATTTAACATATGAAAAATTAAAACAGTTTTAAAATATGAATTATTAAAAAAGCAATAATAAACCATTACTTGTTTTAAAATAACATTTATGAAAAATCATTGTTTCCAAAAAAACTTTTGTTTTATATTTTCAAAACTTTTTTTTTCAGTTATATTTATTTAAGTAATTTCTATGCCGTGTGGGGCTCGAACTCAGAACCCTGAGATCAAGAGTTGTGGGCCCTTCCTACTAAGCCAACCAAGTGCCCTGCTTTGCTAGTAGATAATTGGACTCCCTTATCTTCTGCATTCTGTCTATTGCAATATATTGTTTTCATTTAAATATATGAAGAAAATCTACTCTCACATAGACATGTTGGGAAAAAGAATACTCTTAATAGCCTTTTCAGATTATTGTGGATATTCTTCTTTGATACTATGCCAAACCTTAACAAGTAGTAGTTTCTTATAAGTTAATTGAATCAGAAACTCATTGATCCAAGGCACCTAGATGACTTAGTCATTAAGCGTCTGCCTTCGGCCCAGGTCATGATCCCGAGGTCCCAGGATCAAGCCCCTACATCAGGCTCCCTGCTCAGCAGGAAGCCCACTTCTCCCTCTCTCACTCCCCCTGCTTCTGTTCCCTCTCTAGCTATGTTTCTCTCTGTCAAATAAATAAATAAAATCTTTAAAAAAAGAAACTCACTGATATTAAAACCCTTTGGTCTATAGTATACTTTGGATTCTTTTACGTATGCATGTTTTTGTACCATATTTAATCATTTGGAAAATACCATTTCACTGAGTTCTGCAGATCTTCCACACTTCATTATATAATATCAAAACCCACATTCCTAACGTTGCCACCAGTTTTATTATAAAAGTTCTTAAATACTGGAAAACTGTCAAACTCAGAGTGGCAAATACAGACTGTCCAAAATTCTAATTTTTACTGGAAAGCTGAAATTTTATCATTGGCCAAACATACCACTAGTTGTTTTCCTTTAAGTGACAAGCTCATAATCATTCATTTAAAAAAAAAAAAAACACTCCGGCAAATATCCAAGTCTGAAGAACCACAGTTTGTCTGCCTCTCAAGTAAAAATAGCATTCCTTGGAAAAAAAGGGCTAGGTTGCTCTCCAGCTCAGTTGCACAAGTACTTTTCCTCAAGACAACCATCGTACTTCACTGTGTAGCAGATATGCTGTATTATGTACTTCCTAATTGATCACACAGAATAGTAAAAAAGATGTGTATTCAAAGCATGAGATTTAATAAAACTAATAATTTTTACCTTTTTGTGAAGGTCTGTTTTGTGGCAGTGTTTGGCAGTTAGGCACACAGTATAAAATACTCATAGTTACAACTGCCTCTCTCCATGCTAAGGGGCCAGCAGTTTTACCCACAATTACTTTTGCAAATGTCTTTTATGATTTGAAATTAATCTTTATCTCAGTGACTTCCTGAAAGGGTATTGGGAACTTCCCTGGGGTTTGTGGTTACACTATGAGAACCACTTCTTTGGAAAATACACAAAATTGTTTCCTTCTACAATACAAAAATAACAGAGGCCCAGCCATTGTCTCAGATTTCTGGAGCAATTCTAAAGTTGGAATTTGTGGATAAATAGCAATATCTGGAAGCCTGAATATCTTTGTAATCCATCAGGATGTATGACTACTTATTTGTGTAAATAATTTTCATCATTTTTATCCTCTCTGTAATCTTTATCTGGAGTTAATTACCCTCTGATAACATGGGCTCACAAGGTTTCTTTGATGCATAAATTTGGCTTTTAAAAATAATATTTTTGGGAAATGGAGTTATTTCTTGAGCATCAAGTTTTATCTACATTATTTTTCTGTCCATGAAACACTGAATATCTTTTTTTTTTAAGATTTTATTTATTTACTTGACAGAAACACAGCTAGAGAGGGAACACAAGCAGGGGGAGTGACAGAGGGAGAAGCAGGCTTCCCTGCTCAGCAGGGAGCCCAATGTGGGGCTTGATCCTGGGACTCCGGGATCATGACCTGAGCCAAAGGCAGACACTTAACGACTCAGCCACCCAGATGCCCCAACACTGAATATCTTTAGGTGGCTGAACTGAAAAATGAAAATCTGCCCATTTTGCCTTTCCCTTAATATAGTTTATTTTCCTAATTTTAAAAATAAAATAATACAAAAATTATTATACAATATAGAAAGTTTTCTTAACTTTAGAAAAGAGGAAAAATTGCTCCGAATTCCAAATCATAGCACAATCACTACTGCCTTTTCAGTGTATTTCCTTCTAAAATTTTTTCCAATGTTTTTAGATTTTCTTGTAATAAAAACATAGCTAGCTTTTTTCTAAGTTGCCTAGATTAATTTTTACCACCTAGGTAGCAGTGATAAATTATTTTGAATAACTTTTACTATATCCCATCAAGGAAGTTGTTACTTTGCTGTGTATGTAGGATACTTCTGTTTTTGCCACAAATATCTTTATGTTAATAGCTCTTTTCTTATTTTTGTTTATTGTCTTAAGATATTCCAAATGGAATTATAGAATAAAGAGCATGAAGTCTGATACTTACTACCAGTTTTGATCTACGAATCTTAACCTATTTATATATTTGCACAAAAGGTCCAAGGTCACTGTGCCATCACCAGCATTGAGTACTGTTGTTGCCTTCTATTTTCACTGTGATTTTATTGTCATTTAAGACATTCTCATTTGAAAGATGTTAATAATGAATTTTATGCTTATATTAATAGTTATAATTTGCCTGTTTTTATTTTTTCCTCCAAATTTTCTCTTCAACTGCTAGCATTTTCCACGTGCTGATTCTTAATCTAATTATTGTGGGAGCCGGAGTGATCATGGCATGCTTCTACCCAAACATAGGAGGAATCATAAGGTACAGCCTAAGGGAACTGTTCCCCCATCAAGTATTGTTCTTTATTTTTATGATTTTCCTGTCAATATTGTCATGTTGTTGTTAATTTAATTGTATGAAATTCTCGTGAGTATTTAAAACTGGTAACGTTTAAATGTATCTCTGGTGTCAGTTAAGGTGCTCATTTTCTTACATCACACTGCTTCTTCCTGATTCTAGAAACCCCATTATCCCTTAGATATCTTTCCCTTTCTTTTTTCTTTTTCTCATTTTCCTTTGTACTTTCTTCTCTTTCTCCAAACTAAAAAATTTTTAATATACAGTGTGTAACTTCTTTTTTTTTAAAGATTTATTTATTTATTTGACAGAGAGAAACACAGCTAGAGAGGGAACACAAGCAGGCGGAGTGAGAGAGGGAGAAACAGGCTTCCCTTTGAGTAGGGAGCCTGATGCAGCTCTCAGTCCCAGGACTCTGGGATCATAACCTGAGCCAAAGGCAGGTGCTTAATGACTGAGCCACCCAGGCACCCCTGTAGTGTATAACTTTTTGAGTAATGAGGTCTCTCACTTCTTAAGACTGTTTTGTGTCTTTTTTTTTTTTTGAGGATACTTGAAATATGTTTAACAATAAAGATAACCACTGTGCTGTTTTTACTTTTTTTTTTTTTAAGATTTTATTTATTTGACAGAGAGAAACACAGCGAGAGAGGGAACACAAGCAGGGGGAGTGAGAGAGGGAGAAGCAGGCTTCCTGCGGAAGCAGGGAGCCCGATGTGGGACTCAATCCCGGGTCTCCGGGATCAGACCTGAGCTGAAGGCAGTCGCTTGACCAACTGAGCCACCCAGGCACCCCTCTTTTATTCACATTTATTTCATGCAGAATTTACTTCTGGGCCATAAGTTTTTGTTTCCTCGGTTTCTTCTGGAATATCTTTTTCTTCTGGTTTAGGAACAGTCTGTTCTTTTTCAGTAAGGATCATCTCAATGTGGCTATATTCTAACTTTTTTAACCCATTTCTATTCAAGAACATAATTTTGCTGTCAGTTGCAATCGGAAAGTAAGAGTTTAGGTTGGGGTTTAAATCCCAGATGGCTGTTTACTTAATATACTTTCTGTAAAAATACTGTGGTAGGTTGAGTAGGGAAATAAAATTGTGAACTCAGATTCTCAAGGAAGCTGGGTTTACAGTGATCTGATTTCTCTTCCTCAACCTCTAGAAAGCAGGGCTTGAGTCACTTATTTTTTTTTTTTTAAGATTTTATTTATTTGAGGCACGCCTGGGTGGCTCAGTTTAAGCGACTGCTTTCGGCTCAGGTCATGATCCTGGAGACCCAGGATGGAGCCCCACATCGGGCTCCCTGCTTGGCGGGAAGCCTGCTTCTCCCGCTCTCACTCTCCCTGCTTGTGTTCCCTCTCTCGCTGTGTTTCTCTCTGTCAAATAAATAAATAAAATCTTTTTTTAAATATTTATTTATTTGACAGAGAGAGAGAGAGCACAAGTAGGCAGAGAGAGAGGAGGAAGCAGGCTCCCCACTGAGCAGAGAGCCCGATGCGGGACTCGATCCCAGGACCCTGAGATCATGACTTGAGCCAAAGGCAGAGGCTTAACCCACTGAGCCACCCAGGCACCCTTGAGTCACTTATTTGAAGACCCTTCCCTAAAATGTAGCAAGAAATAAAAGGAGAGAGTAGTAGCCTGACTGCTTACTGAATATAAGTTTCTGTGAAGCTAAGGATAGAGTAAGGGAGAAGAAAGTTCAGGTTCCTCTGTCAGTCTTGTGTTGAGATATTTTTGTTACTATCTTTGATAATTATGCTGAACACCACAGAGGTACTCATCTGTTCTCATTCTTAAGCAGATGCTAGCAGTCCTTCAGAAACTCAGAATGCATAATTAGTTTATAAAAGATCAAAGATAGGAAACCTATGTCCAGATGTTTCTGAGGAAGCAGCCACAAACATGGAGACACAAAAGAACTATGGAGATTGGAGAGATGAATAAAAAACTCTGTCAAGCAGATGCTATAAAGATGAACAGGAAATAATATTTTTTATTAACTTAGGAAGTAAAATGTTTTCAACTCAAACGCTTTATGTCAACAACAGTTGAATTAAAAATACCGTTGTTGCAATATCAGACTGAAGAGGGTTTAAATTGTAATGTGTTAACCTTAACTGTAAATCAGAAAAAGCAAAATGTAAGATGAATAATTAACCCGAAAAGTTTTTATTTTGCAGGTATTCAGGAGCAGCATGCGGCCTGGCCTTTGTATTCATATATCCATCCCTCATCTATATAATTTCTCTCCGCCAAGAAGACCGTCTGACATGGCCAAAGTTAATGTTTCACATTTTCATCATCATTTTGGGCCTGGCTAACCTGATTGTTCAGTTTTTTATGTGAAATACTCAATGTATTCTCAAGATCTTTCATGGCATTTTGAACTTTGACAACAGTTCCACATAAATTGACTTGTAAATGCTATGGTTGCTGTAATTCTAAATGTTTTCCTAAGATAATTTGAAAAAAGGGGGGGGGAGGGAGTGGTGGTCCATGAATAAGTAATTTTGACTAGAGTGGAGAAACAAGAAGAATGATCTTTCTCTCTCTTCATGTGCACCACTCCTTCATTCTCATTGTCTTTTCCTAGTAGAAGTATATGCCCTTAGGAAAAATCCTGCGATTTTTTTGCTTTTTACAGATATAAGGTAGGTGGGTTTATTTTGACTACAGTAAAGATTCTCAGGGTATCACAGCAACAACTATTGCCAGATGCTATTTCTGTTTTATCTTTCAATGTATTCACTTTCATTTTATTACTTGCTAGACCATTTCTGCAGTTTATCCAAACATGTACTGTTTGGGACAGTAAACTGAATACCTCATTTGTAAAAACAAATCTCTATGGCATCAGTGTTAATAGAGCGAACTTCTGACTACATCCTTAATCTCTATTTAAGAGAGAGAAAAAAAAAATTTTTTTTAAATGAAAGAGAGAGAAAGAATGTCGGTCAGGCTCTTTGGTCATGCACCTTACACAAAATAAATGAACTGGGAGAGTTTTTTGTGTCCTACTTCTTTTTTCTAATCTAGTACTAGTAACTTAAGTCAAAATTCTAGCTCCCCAAGTCATGTTTTGCATAGGAACCAGTATGATTGTCCCCATAGGCCCAAGAGAGCTCTTTTGCTTTTTGAATCCCTGAGCACTGCATAGGATGTCATGCCAGGACCAGTGGGGAAACATGTAGGAAGCATGGCAGAGAATGTTGGGTACATGAGTCCCTACAGGGAAGAAGGAAAATGGAGAAGGGACCAGAAGAGTAAGGCCTCCTCCCCAGCATATTTGGAGGGGTTGAAGTGTCTCTTTACCACCAGAAAGGACTAATCCTTTTTGAGGTAAGACTTCCAAGAAGGATGGGGCGCCTGGGTGGCTCAGTTGGTTAAGTGACTGCCTTTGGCTCAGGTCATGATCCCAGAAACCCGGGATCGAGTCCCACATCGGGCTCCCTGCTCTGTGGGAAGCCTGCTTCTCCCTCTCTCACTCCCCCTGCTTGTGTTCCCTCTCTGGCTGTGTTTCTCTCTGTCAAATAAATAAAATCTTTAAAAAAAAAAAAGACTTCCAAGAAGGGGATGGCCTCCCTCTACTGCTTTATTTCCTAACTGACCTGGGAGAGGTGAAATCCCCATAAGAAAGTCTCTTTGGACCTGAGAAAAGGATTAGGGATTCTGAATTCTTGAAATTAACTCTCTCCTCTTTTTCACTGAAACTAAAATCTAAATCAGAACTAAAATCCATATTTTCCATGTAATACAGCCTTCATGTTTAGCTTGAAAAGTTAGATTTCTCTAACTTTAGGCTAACGTTAAAAACCGTATTTTGTTAACACACATCCCACATCCCAAGATAATGTATAGATTTATGTTACTTCCTTCTTTTGAGAAAGACAAAATGGTTTTGGAAAGACGGGTGCAATGGTCTTTTTTAAGCCTACTAAAGAGCCCAAGATTTGAGACCAGCCATACTTTCTTTCAGAAAAGCTTTCTATCCATTCCATAGAAAAGTGTGTGGCAAATCATGGTACTTCTTAAAATAGGTATTTCTTAAAGTTCTCTTTGCAAAAATCTCATGAAAATTTGAAAGTATACACAAAAGTAGAAAAAATAATAGGATAACCCTCCCACATCCCCATTCCTTATATTTAGTAATTACAAAATTTATGCTGTATTTACTTCACTATCCTTTCCTTTTCCACTGTAATGTTTTAAAGCCAATCTCAGGTATTATGTTAGTTCATCTTCACAGTAATTGGAGCCATTCTGAAAAGTTTCTGTTAGCAGAAGCTGCTGGTAGGAGTCCAATTGATTAGAAGATTCTGCATTAAGTATCTGTATCTCTATGTTAACGTCTTAGAGTATACACATGGAGGAAACATCTCTGTGATTGGGATCGCCTGCATCTCTGTGACTTCAGTCTTGTTCAGTTAGAGACATAGGAATCAAAAGCTACATAGCTCCTTGAGACCCACATTTAATCCCTGTTTATCCCTAGTCTCCTCCCTCATCTTTGAAAACTTCAGAGACAGAATTTTCGTTGCCTCTTTTCAGTAATATACTCAAACGTTTTAACACATGGAAAAATGACTTGGTATATTTTTGTCCATGTAATGATCAAAGTGAATATGACAATGAATGCATTATTTACTAAATTAAAAAGCAATGTGGGTATTTGGTTTTTGTTTTCTTTAAAAGACTTGATAATTTAGAACTTCCAAAATCCTCCATTAGGCTTATACTGAATAATTTTGCCCCCTTAAAAGTTTCTTTTCATGAAACTGATACCTTTGGCTTATTTTTTAGCTTGGCCAGATGCTCTTCATGTGAGTGTCTGTCCAGGCTCACACATTGGAATGATGAGATATGAATTCATTTGGATCACATTAAAATTAATTGTAGACTTTCTCTACTGTCTTTTGAATTTTCTAATTAAATTTATTTTACTTTTTGCTCTGATGTGGTTAACCTCAGTTTCTTTGAATTTAGCTTATTTAACATACAACTGAGGACGTTACAAAATTTAAAATGATTTGTTCAGAGAAGTGTTCCCAAGAAAGGTTCTGGATAAAAATATGGTATGCTCATACTAGGCTAAAAAGAACAAAGAAATGTCCTCTGACATTTGATACCTGCAGATAATCATCCAGAATCAGTTTGTCATCACATCCAAAAAATGTATTGCAGTAAAGAATAAATTCACCCACAAAAAGGGACTGTATTAAAGGGAAATACTCATTTATATTTTGTAGTCTCTATATTTTTTATCTTTGTTTCCATAAATAATTGAGTAAACGACCATGTTCAGTGCTTTGGAAGAGTCAAGGATGTGTAAGATTTCATTCATATTCTAAAAGAACTTTAATCTAGGAAGGAACTGTGTATGTAGTTAACTATACTGTAAGGGACCATTACAGAAAACAAAACCCTTTCCAGCTGGGAGCCCCAGAGAGGACTAGTAAAGGAAATGTGGGCTAAAGCAGCAAGGACCCATGTTCAGGCTCCTCCTAAGAACTGCCCAAATTTTTAGATATTTGATAGTTTTGCTGTTATATGGGGTCATGTAAAGTATAATTGCTTTTGTTTTGGCAATTATATATTATTAAAAGTATTATATTATTATAAATACATATTTTTCTAAGTATTTAACTGCCTCTGGATATTATTTAGCATTCTCTTTGCATTTTTGACACTACATTATTCACTTCTGTGAACCTTAAACAGCAAAGCACAAACTACTTAATACAGGAAATAAGTAGTAACATACTGGATCTACAAATAGATTCCATAATATTTCTTCTCTAAAGACTTGATTTACTTAAATATCAGGATATGAAATGTCAAATGTTTGAGTTCATTGATAAAAGCAGAAAATATTGATGTTGCATGTTCTCTTTACAAAGCACCGACCTTACTGCTTTTTAGAATCTGGTGGTGGATGTTTGTTCGCTTATCCCAAATTGAGTGTCCAAAACAAAACGCAGACCTAGTTGACACTTAAACAGTAAAATGTTACATTAGTTTGTGATCCAAAGTGAAATGCACACAAGGCAGCCTGGCTGGGCCCAGTTTCACAATTGACTGCCGACCTCACTTAAGATTATATAAACATGTATTGCATAACAGCTCTGACGGGAACCTCATAACCCAAACAGCATTCTCTGAAATGTAATTTGTTGTCTTTTTATATAAAAGGAAAAATTAAATAGAAATTATTTTGAAGAAAAACAACTCCAGGATTTTGTTTAATTAAATTTTACCAGGAAATGCTATTGCATTGCTTAGTAGCACTGACCTCAGGGCAGAGAGAAGCTGAAGTCAGTATTTTGCAGGGTCAGACTTATCCTAGTGACTTGGTGTGTGTCACATCAAGTCAAGTGATGGGAGCATCTGTCACCTCAGGCCACAAGGAGCCCTTCTTTAGTGTTCAATCCTAGAGAAAGGTATGTGCTGGGGTATGTTCACCAAGATCTAAAATGATCACCCCTTTTGGACAATCAACTGTTGTGATCTCGCCCTGCAAGAACTTTACAAAGTGAATGTGGCATTTCAGGTAAGTGTACCCCAGTTTCTGGCAAAGAGCTAGGTGTCATAATCTTCCAGAGCTATTTAAGGCCAATAAAAAGCTCTACTTTTCTGCCTTCCCTAAGTAAAATTTATTTTTTTCCCCTCCAATGTCGTTTTTTGCATATTTCCTTACTCTTCTGCAAAGAGAAAATAAGAGTGTCTTTTTAAAAGATTGAAAATTTCTCCATCCTCCTTATTCATCACAAGCCGTAAAGTAAGGGTTGTAATTGGGATTGGGACTAGAAAGAGCATACTCTTCAGATTGTTCCTCCTTTTGCCCTCACTTGATGCCAAGTGATGCAGTTTTGTTTGGTCATAGCAGACCCTTAATACACACTTAAATTAATGAGACAGATTCGACTTTAATGGAAAGTAATCAGTTAATTGCTATTTTCTAAAATTTTGTTCTATCAACCCCGTCCCAAATAAAACTGATTCATTCAGATTCAGAACTAGTCCTTAAATCAATGTTTAAGTTCTTACTGAATGCTGGACTTTCTGCTAAACACAGAGTACGTAGTAGTGAACAAACTGTTTAGCATTCTTTTTTTTTTTTTGGAAGATTTTATTTATTTATTTGAGAGAGAGCATGAGCAGGAGGAGAGGGAGAAGCAGAGTTCCCGCTGAGCAGGGAACCTGATGTGGGGCTCCATCCCAAGACCCTGGGATCATGACCTGAGCCAAAGGCAGACACTTAACTGACTGAGCCACCCAGGCGCCCCAGTTTAGCATCCTTTGCCCACCCTCCTATGTACCAACAGCTGGTCATTTTCCCTAGGTGTCACTGAAATGCCAGGCATTGATCTTTTCCTGCTGTTCTGTCTCCATTGAATGCTGAGATATAGCCACATCAAAAATCTTTTAAAGAGGTAAGTAAGGGACAGGTGCAAAAATGCAACTTTATGTTGCACGTTTATCAAATAACACTTTTTTAAAGATGAAACTTTTTAAAATCTTAGGGTAATCACATAAAATGATGTAGACATGTGGACGGAAACTGGAAGAGGGCACAGGAGACTAAACATGGGTGACTTGCTGAGGTGTTGGGATTTTAGGTATATCATTTCTATTGTCACTTTATTATTTACATAACATATTTCCTAAAAGGATGTCTAGAAAAAATCATGGAAAAGAAGGTTTGTAGAAATGAATCTACATTCAACCCATGAAGTAAAGAGCAACCTACAAACAACCTTTGGAACAGGTGAGAGCAATCTTTTATTATAGGGGCTGGATGCTTATATAATTTGATGTTCCCTCTTAAAGAAATACATGCAAAATTAGGAAAGCAGGCATGCAAATGAGGAGCTGTGACTTAAGCTTCTCTCTAGCTTTAGCATAAACTCCAGAAACTGCTCCAAGTGTGGGGCATTTAGGAGGCTGAAGGAGGTGTAATGAAAGTTTTTGTGCCATCACATATATCAAACTGCATTTCTCTGATGCGTTTAAGAACTCTAACTTTTACCAAATCTGAGCTTCTATTTCTGGAAGAGTCAGACAGGATTTAGCAAAGTAGCACGGTATACAAATTCATTAATGGTTAACTTGGGATCAAAGTCATATTTTTTCATTTCTTGGATTAGAGTTTTTACTTGAGGGTGGGTCTTGTAGCAGGTTGTTATTGTTTCTTTTGATTTTTACAGAGATGAAGAGTACAAAGAATACTATTTCATTGTCCAATAGCTGTTAAGTGAATCTCAGGATAGCTGAGGAACTTTTTAAGTGCTCTTGATGTAAGAAAACATGCTACCAAGAGCAACATTTATTTATCTAATCTGCTTTGTTCCAAAAGGATTTATTTCTACTACACTAAAGAATAAAATCAATTTTTAAGGATTAACTTGACCGTTTTCTAGAAAATAAATTGGAAATTTATCACATTCCTGGGGTGCCCGAGTGGCTTAGCCATTAAGCATCTGCCTTTGGCTCAGGTTATGATCCCAGGGTCCTAGGATCAAGCCGTGCATCGGGCTCCCTGTCTCCATGGGAAGCCTGTTCCTCCCCTCCCATTCCCCCTGGTTGTGTTCTCTCTCTCTCTCTCTCTCTCTCTCTCTCTCTCTCTCTCTCTCTCTGTCAAAAAAGTAAATAAAAATATTTTTTTAAAAATGTAGGACACTCCTTAAGTAGAGGAAACTAAAATGATTCAGATACTCCTTAGTGCCGGATCATAGTGCTTTACTGTATGTAGATAAAACTTAATTCAGTGCAGTAAACTTTTATTAATTGTCCTAGATTTGGAAAGGCACATAGAGTCATTCTTCCCAGTGCTGCAAGAATCCCATATTTAATATGACACTGTTTATGTTCTTCATCTGTAAAATCAGTCAGTGCCCTAATAGAAGAAGGTCAAGGACCTTTGTAGCAGATAGTTCTCAGAGGAAAAACTGCAAATAAAATGTGAAGAGAAGAAAAGCTCAGGATCTATGCTAGTGGATAACCTCAGAAACATGATGTAAGTGAAAGAAGGCAGAAACAAAACACAACATTGTATGGTTCCATGTATATGAAGTGTCTAGAAAGGCAAATTTATAAGAACAGAAAACAAAGAAAGGGCTGTCTGGACCTGGGCTTAGGAGCAGAGATTAACCACTAACAGGTGTGGGGGAACTTTCTAGAATGACAGTGTTGCAGGGTTCTTGTCTCACAGAATCAGAGAATGAATCTGGTGGACAAATGAATGGCATGAATTACGGGAAGGCGAGAACAGAAAGGAAAGCTCTCTAGAGGGAAAGGGGTCCCAAATGGGTTGCCCCTGATGGCTTTTATGGTCAGTCTTTTATAGAAAACTGACCAGGGGACTTGGTAAATATCTTGTCTATCACATTTAAGACACGGTAGATTTGTAAATATTATGAAAGTATCTCATCTATATTTAGAACAAACACAGTAGATTAGTTATGTTCCCTTCTCTCTGGTTAATATCTTGTCTATAATATTTCTCCACATCTGGGATTTCTGTGAGCCTGCTTAAGTGACTCCCTGCATGACCCTAGTCCTGTTGCCCCCTAAATGTGTCTCCCCACCTAGCCTCACCTGTCCCTTACTCAACAGAAATATTCTAAAAGCGGATTGTGGTAATGGTCATACAACTACATAATTTCTAAAATCGTTGGGTTGTACACTTACATTGGCTGAATTTTGTGGTATATAATTATCCCTCAAAGCTGTTAAAGAAAAAGCTCAACCTTACTATCCAAAAAAAATTTTAAAAAGTAACTTTAAATGCTTTTCTACTCGACGAATACTAAAATAACAACAATAATAATAGTGCCCTGACAAAGATGTGGAAAATGGACACTCAAACACAGGTGACAGGTATATGAGTGACACCAAAGTTTCAAAGTGGGTCTTTGAGTCATTTCCAGAGGGATATTCTAGTGAAATTATTGGGCAAATGTCGATATATATACACACAGAAATGTTTATGTCTTTATTCATTATAGTAGAAAAGTTAGAAACAACCTGATTGTCCAACAGTAGAAGATAAGTCATGGAATAGCCATCTCACAGAATATTGTGTAGGTATTTAAATGATGATGCAGATGTATAAATGGCACATCAAAAGATGTTTACAGGCGGCGCCTGGGTGGCTCAGTTGGTTGAGCCACTGCCTTCGGCTCAGGTCATGATCCCGGAGACCCGGGATCGAGCCCCACATCGGGCTTCCTGCTCGGCGGGAGGCCTGCTTCTCCCTCTCTCACCCCCCCTGCTTGTGTTCCCTCTCTGGCTGTGTTTCTCTCTGTCAAATAAATAAAATCTTTAAAAAAAAAAAAAAAAAAAAAAAGATGTTTACAAATATTAGTGAAATTACAGTTAACTATAGAATTAAAACATATATACATGTATAAATATACATTTATACATATATAAAGAGCTAGAGTTTATGTAGAAAAATGAGCCTTAGGTGCTAGGACTACTGAATTTTATTTATTGTCTTGTTTATCTGTATTTTCTAAAGTGTTAAAGCAAAATGTATTTATGTTTTATGAAAACAATGAAAGTTATTCCTTTTTTAAAAAAAAAAAACTTTATTTATTTATTTGACAGAAAGAAACACAGCTAGAGAGGGAACACAAGCAGGAGGGAGTGAGAGAGGGAGAAACAGGCTTCCCACCAAGCAGGGAACCTGATGCAGGGCTCCATCCCGGGACTCTGGGATCATGACCTGAGCTGACAGCGGACGCTTAAGGATTGAGCCACCCAGGTGCCCCTGAAAGTTGTTTATTAAAAGAAATCTTTCTCCCACTTCTCATCACTTAAAACTAACTTTAAGGATCTCTGTTCATAGTAATAAAAATCCACTGAACCTTCACACAATAGTACTTTCAGTGTCAGTGTTTATCAACTGATAAAAATAATGGCAGAAAGCTACTATAACTTCTGTACCACTTGCTTAGAGAGACAAATCCATGCTTAATATATAAGTAGTCCTATCATAAAAGATATGAATGAGTACATAAGAGAGATAGTGATTAATTTTGAGTGATTAGGAATTGCTTCTCAGAGTAGGGTCTATTTGAATTAGATTTATTTTGACGAGTTGAGAGAGGAAAAAGGAGGAATTTAAAAAAAAAAAAAAAAAAAAAAAAAAAGCCCTGGGCCCCTTGATAGACTTGGAATTCATTCTGTAGGAAAATGGGGTTATCTCAAAGTTGTTCCCTGAACTTCCAGCTCTCTGGCCATTCTTAGCACTAGTTGGACCTGGTTGCCAGTGCCCTAACCTCCCTTTCCTCTCATCTCCTTATCAAAAATCACCAACATGGGGCGCCTGGGTGGCTCAGTTGGTTAAGTGACTGCCTTCGGCTCAGGTCATGATCCCGGAGTCCCGGGATGGAGCCCCACATCAGGCTCCCTCGGTGGGAAGCCTGCTTCTCCCTCTCTCACTAGCTGTGTTTCTGTCTGTCAAATAAATAAATAAAAAATCTTAAAAAACAAAATCACAGCACAGATAATAAATTTCCTTGTTAGGATGCTAACTAAATTGGCATTTTAATTTCACAAAGAGTTTGCGTCCCTGGCCAGATACATGTTTGGGTGGTAAGAAAAAGTACTAGGTAAGGCACAGAAGAACTGGTTTCTGATCCTGAGTTTGCCCTAGACTCACTGAACAGACTAGTTGTATGACATACAGAAGTTAAATTCATTCTCCGTTTTCTCTTTTCTGAAATAGGATGATTATTATAGTACCTCAGTTACCTAACTCATATAGTTGTTTAGAACAATTTAGAATACTGTATTTGAAAGCACTTTATTAAACTGTGATACATAAATGCTCAGTTTTAGGACTCTGTGATTACATTGGTGAAAATACTTCATGGATTGGGCCAGACCCCTTCTACTGAAAGGCTTGATAGCTTGAGAAGAGAAGCATGGCAGTGGGTTGGGAAAAGCAAATTTGTCTTCCTAGAGTAATCAGATCAGTGGTTTTCAATTAAGTGTGGGTGGGAAAACATCTGGGTATCATAGAAACACAAAATATTGGTATATTTAATTATGACACAAATCAATCAGGACTATAATTTTTTTTTTGCAATAATGTGATTATACCTGAATGCAAATAAAAAGTAATGGAGATATGCTACTCCCCAGTTCTTGCTTCAGTCTAAGCCCACAGTAGGGTTACTGAAAGGCTTGATAGCTTGAGAAGAGAAGCATGGCAGTGGGTTGGGAAAAGCAACCCACTTTGCTTGTAGTAGTCAGGGTTCTCCAGAGAAACAGAACCAATAGAAGTGAATGGCAGGGGTGCGTAGTATTTATTTTAAGAATTGACTCATGGGGCGCCTGGGTGGCTCAGTTGGTTAAGCAACTGCCTTCGGCTCAGGTCATGATCTCGGAGACCCGGGATCAAGTCCCACATCGGGCTCCCTGCTTGGTGGGAAGCTTGCTTCTCCCTCTCTCACTCCCCCTGCTTGTGTTCCCTCTCTGGCTGTATTTCTCTCTGTCAAATAAATAAAATCTTTAAAAAAAAAAAAGAATTGACTCATGATTGTAGAGGCTAACAAGACCGTGGTCTGTAGGGCAGGCTAGGAGGCTGAATCTTGCAATTTCAGGGTCTGACAGTAAGGTGCTGGCAGAATTCCCTGGTCCTTGGGGGGTGTCATTCTTTTTCTTGAGGCCTTCAAGTATTGGGTGAGGCCCACCCACATTATGGAGGGTGATCTGCTTTACCCAAATGTGTTAATTTCATCTAAAAAAAACCTTCTCAGCAGTGTCCGGCTGTGTTTGACCAAATATCTGGATACTGTGACCTCAGTAATGTGACACAGTTAACCATGTCACTCACCAACGTAAAAACCACAGCAGCAAGTAGCAAATCATTTCCTCCCCTTTTTCTGTGACTTCATCATGAATTCCCTAAAGCTATGACTATCCAAGGGTGCTGCTGGATGTGCCATCTTAGAAAAGCAGATTGTCATGTAATGACAGAACCAGCAGATAGCACCTCTGAAACCCTTAGGGATGAGACCCAACTGGGACAGCTTACACAGACCAGGCAGCCCTGGGACCTAGACTGAAGTACATGAATGGATCCTCTGGTCAGGCCATTGCTCAAGGCACAGCAGGAAACAGAGCCCTCACAAAACAATTCTAACCGCTGTCCATTGGGCTCAGTACCTCCTTGACCTCACATGAGCCCAAAAGGCAGTGTTGGGTCAAATTTAGGTGGCATCTCTCTCAGGGGACACTTGGAGCCTCCCTGATTACAACTGATTGTTCTCTTCTGCACATTTACTAGTCATTTTGAGGTTTCCTTTAATTGTTTATTATGCAAGCCTAAATCATCTCAGATATCCTGCTACTCTGAATCCCAATTTGAAATCTTGGCAAAGGTGTGTTTTGTTGTTTTTCTAGGTCCTTTTTATATAGCTCTTTTGGTTCCTTTGTTTCTCGTGACTTTTTGGCCTGATAGCTAGAATATGATTAATGCTCTATGGTTAATCAGATTTAGCCTGCTGCAGAAATCATTTTAGTTTATCAAGTTAACTCTAGAGGATTCTCTGAGAGGAAAAGTTAAGGTTTGTAGGGATTCCAGTAGTTCTCAACCCTGACCTACTTTACCCAGAACAGCCAAACTACGTTCCCCAGCACTCCTCAACTGCATGGAAATTGCCTGTTACTCACAGCTCTCTTCCACCCAAAGAGAGGTGGGTAGGAGCATAAAAAATTAAAAATTCTAATAGATTAATATTTTTTAAAGATTTAAGGTTTTTTTTTTTTTTTAAGTAATTTCTACACTCAGCGTGAGGCTTCAACTCACAAGATCAAGAATCACATGCTCCACTAACCAAGTCAGCCAGGCACCCCTCTAATAGATTAATATTAAGATATTCTATTAGGGGCCTTTGGGTGTCTCAGTCAGTTAAGCATTGGACATTGGTTTCAGCGCAGGTTGTGATCTCAGTGTCTTGAGATTGAGCGCCTCCTGGAGACCTGCTTCAGGCCTCCTCTCTCTCGCTCGCTCTCCAAGATAAATAAATAAATCCTGGGTGCCTGGGTGGCTTAGCAGGTTGAGTGTCTGCCTTCAACTCAGGCCCTGATCCCAGAGTCCTGGAATTGAGCCCCACATTAGGCTTCCTGCTCAGTGGGGAGTCTGCTTATCCCTCTTCCCCTGCACCTCCTCCATGCTCATGCTGGCTTGATCTCTCTCTCAAATAAATAAATAAATAAAATCTTTTTTAAAAAAAGACTAAATCTTAAAAAAAAAAAAAAAAAAGATTCTTGGGCGCCTGGGTGGCTCAGTTGGTTAAGCGACTGCCTTCGGCCCAGGTCATGACCCCGGAGACCCGGGATCGAGTCCCACATTGGGCTCTCCGCTCTGCGGGAAGCCTGCTTCTCCCTCTCTCACTCCCCCTGCTTGTGTTCCCTCTCTCGCTGTGTTTCTCTCTGTCAAATAAATAAAATCTTAAAAAAAAAAAAAAGATTCTATTATACATAGGTAGATTCTATTATACATAGGTAGAAATCAAATATATTTTATTATTTGAAGTTTGTGATCTACATGTAATCCACCAACCCTTTATTTCAGTCATCCATACCTTCAGTGAAATAGTCATCAGTGACTACAGATAATAATATCAGTTGTATTAGGAATACTCCTTTTTATTGGAGGTCCAGAGAGAATGATAGAATGAAGTATCAACTTTCATGTATAGCAATGTGATGCAATAAAAATTTCTTCTTTAAAATCTTTTCTCTTTCAAAAAAAACTATCAGTTTAGGAGCACCTAGGTGGCTCAGTCAGTAAGCATCTGCCTTCGGCTCAGGTCATGATCCGGAGTCCTGGGATGGAGCCTGCATCAGGCTGCCTGCTGGGCGGGAAGCCTGCTTCTCCCTCTCTCACTCCCCCTGCTTGTGTTCCCTCTCTAGCCGTGTTTCTCTCTGTCAAATAAATAAATAAAATCTTTAAAGAGAAAAAAAAAAACTATCAGTTTATTCTCGCTGAGTAAATTTTAATGGATTTTTATCATTAGCATGGGCCTCAAAACTGAGAATAATAATAAATCAAGTCAATTTCGGAATCCTCTTTTTTTTCTTTCTCTTTCTCTCTCTCTCTCTTTTTCCTTGCTAATCACAAACCACAATGTGAATTTTTGCGAGAGCCAGGATGCCATGTCACAAAAGATCAGTCTAGCTTCAGAGACTCTTCTTATTTTCCCTGCCTGGAAGACAGATGTTTTTTGTTGAATCGGGACCATAATTTGCATCTGGTGGGACAATGGGCCATATTCTCCTCTCCTGTCTACACACAGAGCTGCATTGACAACAACAAGAGTTGCTCAGAGATAGAGGCAGAATTTGACTCTGCCAGTGCAAAATTCAGCCTGATTTTAAAGAGGAAATGGTGCAGTTAACATTTAGTGAAGAGCAAACCAGCTAATGTATCTGGAAGTTTCCTTTAAAACTTCTTGAAATTTTCCTTTGAAATTTCCAGCCCAGTGTATGAAGTAATTCCAGACTCTAATGAGCTTCAGAGGCCTCTCAGGCTGTAAATAAGAACCAAAATGATTATCTATATTGGATCCAGAACTTTCTTAGCCAGTGGATAATTTATTGTTATGCTCTATGTCCTGGTTTTCCCTCAGTGATTGATGTGTTCTCTTCTGTTTCCAGAAGTTTTTTTCTAATATTCACCTTTCTTCAAAAGTGACCCCAAAAGATGAGTCAAAAGTTCCATACCTGTTTTCCATATGGAGAAGCTGAGGGCAAGAAAAGTTAAGCAAATTTTTTACTTGTGTAACAAAGGAACTCTAGGTTCTCAAGTGGTTATGGAAATACAGTCAAAATGGAAATGAAACTTCTGCTTCCTTAGGTTATCTTTCCTGTTTGTTTAAAATGAAATCCTTTACATTTCATCAGTTCCTAGGAGGTTGCTTTTTGACTTTCATAAATTTGGAATCCCCTCTAATTGGAACAAGGACATCTCAGTCCTTCATTATAAAGGGCCTCTTCTTAAGCCTCTCTGCCCCAATACAAACACAGCTGAGCAGATCATTGCTGATAGATTTCATCAATACTGTATAGAGGGCTTAGAGAGTGAATCATTTAATTGTGGGTTCTGCAATGCATTGTCTTTGAAACCCACACAACCCATGCATTTGGATTTGTTGTTTTGTTTTGTTTTTTCCTTAGTAAAGCTGTTTGGACATATTTACCTTCAGAGTTTCCTTATTTACTTTTAGGTTCCAAGATGTTTTGATCCTCTGAATTGAGAAATAAAGTAGATTTAACCCTAAGAAAGGAGACAAAGTAGAGAGGGAATTAATGGTTTTGTGAATTTCAGATTTTCCCAAGGGAAAAAATGAAAAAGGAATAATTCTATTTTTTAAGACCACAAAATTTTTGAGCTATATGATTTACTTCCTTTTTTAGAATGAAATTTGAAAGAATCTTAGAGATTCTTCAGTTCAATCTCCCCATCTTACAGATGAAGAAATTAAATTCAAATGAGTTGTGGTAAGTCTTAGCACCATTTCCACATCAATATGTATAAACTTATTCTTTTTAAAAAAGTGTGTAACTGGGTGCCTGGGTGGCTCAGTGGGTTAAAGCCTCTGCCTTCGGCTCAGGTCATGATCTCAGGGTCCTGGGATCGAGGCCCACGTAGGGCTCTCTGCTCAGCAGGGAGCCTGTTTCCTGCACTCTCTCTGCCTGCCTCTCTGCCTACTTGTGATCTTTCTCTCTGTCAAATAAATAAATAAAATCTTTAGAAAACAAAACAAACAAATATGTTACTGTCTATATGGATGGGTATACCTTAATTTCAACAAGTTTTCTTTGGGGAATTTTTTTTCTTTGAAAAACATTTTATTTCCAATTTTTCCCTATTAGAAATAATGGTGCAATGAATAACTGTGTAAGTAACTTAGCTCAATGTATGAGTATTTTTACAGAATAGATGGTGAGGAATGAAGTAAAACCTTTTTTTTTTAAGATTTTATTTATTTATTAGAGAGAGAGAATATGAGAGGCGGGAGTGTCAGAGGGAGAAGCAGACTCCCTGCTGAGCAGGAATCCTAATATGGGACTCAATCCCAGGACTCCAGCATCATGACCCAAGCCAAAGGCAATCACTTTAACCAACTGAGCCACCCAGGCACCCAAAGTAAAACTTTTTAAAATTTTTTGTTTATTCATTTATTTATTTATTTGAGAGAGAGCGAGACCACCTGTGCATGTCTGCATGCGCATCAGTGGTGGGAGGGGCAGAACGAAAAGGACAAGCATATTCTGCACCAGTACAGAACCCTGCTTGGAGCTAGATGCAGGGCTGGATCTCATGACCATGAGGTCGTGACCAGAGCAGAAATCAAGAGTCTGTCAGTCAACCAACTGAGCCACCCAGGCACCCCATCAAATGTTAATAGAAATAGCTATGAAATTGTACCCATGACTGCATATCTTTGCCAACATGGGATGTTACCAAATTTGTAATAGAAGTTTTTAAAATAATTTTGGTCTGGAGAAGAAAATAATTTTGGTCTTTTGTATTTAGGTCTTTAATTTATGTGAAATGTGCTTTCAGGTACTATGTGAGGTTAGGCCCTAACTTATTTATTTTGTCAATATTTAATGTGAGAAGAGGAGCAGAGCACTAGGTATGTGAAGAGTAAGGAGAGCAGCTGAAGGCAACTGCCACGGTATACAGTCCACTTGGCAAAATGAAAGTCCTGCAACCTACCGGACCTGCCCCTAGTGGCCACTTCTGAAGGCTAGTTAGGGGCCATGTGTTGTTACAGCAGAGTTGCATCACATATGCATTTGGGATTTAACTATACAAGCTTATTACTTTCTGAGGGCCCACATACTAGGGACTTAAGGTCATTTTAAGAGAACTGTAAATGTAATTTTGCCTTCAGTGAATTTTTACCTTCCATGTCAACAAAAGAACCTAGCCTGCCTGCCCCGCCTCCACCCCCCAACAGATACACCCAAGATGTTTCTATAGTATGCAGCCTTTTGTGTCCCTTACCCCCAGCCTCCAAGGATCTTACAAAAATATTCCTTCCAACCACATATATACACATATAGTATGTTCCTGAAAGGATCTTGAAAATACATTTTTCTCCACTTCATGAAGTGGAGTTTCAAAGTTTTCCAGCGATTTTTTTTTTTTTACCATTATGAATTGGTACCTACCTGCCCTAACCCATAATCAATCTACTGCTTCTCCCATGCTTAGAATTCTCAGTAGAGTGCTCTGGGTGGCTACTACCAATGGACACACTGTTGGAGTCAGTTACCATCTCTGGGTCATTGTTAATAAAAGTCCCATGGTAGCAGCAGGAGATTTGTGTCTTAAGTATAAACATTTTCATACCATGATGTCTATCAGCAGCCTTGCCCACGAATGTGAGACGAGGATTATTGGCCACACATGGAAAAAGATGTGGCTCTTTGGGGGAAGAAGACTGTTCCTTTTTCCATTAGTGGCTGAGGTATGTCATATGTCTTCCTAATTTTTATATTGAAGGGCAGGGTCAGTGATATGATTTCATATCAAGACTTGAGAGGTTGCAGAGGGGGTACAGCAGATGCCTTTGGGGCCCACCCCCATCCTCTAGCATTCCTTATTATCATAAAAGCAGGTGGTTTCTGTGACTCTGCCTGAAGACTCACTCTGACTAAGGGAGCTCGTGTGTCTTATGCACGCAGCTGGAGCAAGTGCTGAGCAGTGCCTTCAGGATCAGAACTCAACCAGTAACAGATGGGAATTGTTGTACAACACTCAAAGGGGTACTCTTTACCATTTCCTAAGGGGTCTCCCAGCTGCCCCTAGTGGTAATGGGCTCATTTATGCTTCCTCTTTATGGGTTATCTATTCTTCCCTGTTTCATATCCTCATTCCCCCAAGCAAGATCCCCTTCCAGGTAACCTACTTGAACTCCAATCCTTATCTCAGAATCTGCTTCTGAGACAAGTCAACCTAAGACAGGAGAGGACATCACCTTTGTAGAGGAGTATGACATCGTTTTTGAGAACTGATACTAGCCAACAAAGCATTTTTAGGGGCTACTATTAAGTAACAACAACTTTTAATTCTTGACTCTGGAAAGAGATGCAAAGACTTCTGAGAAGAACATCTGTTTTTACAGAAACCGGGAAGCTACAGAAGGGAGGAGGTGAACTTCAGGGCAGGGAACCCCTATCAATCCTGCCATCTAGTCTAAAGTGGGAGTGTGTGGGCGCCTGGGTGGCAGTCTCTGCCTTCGGCTCAGGTCATGATCTCAGGGTCCTGGGATCGAGGCCCACATCGGGCTCTCTGCTCAGCAGGGAGCCTGCTTCCTCCTCTCTCTCTGCCTGCCTCTCTGCCTACTTGTGATCTCTCTCTGTGTCAAATAAATAAATAAAATCTTTTAAAAAAATAAAGTGGGAGTGTGCTGGGCTTGCTTAGAGAACTCCCCAGGACTCAAACACCAGGAACTGTGCCAGAGGCAGCAGTGGTAAATAAAAGATTATATTGTAATTTCTCCATTTAAAAAATATACAAATATATCATTTTTTAAAAATGTCACTTCAAGATTGCCAAATTTTATTTGAGGGAAAGACTGTCAGTGTTCTTAGGTTTTGTCTTTTTAAGTTTAAAGAATTGTCAAAATATTCATATTTATAAGAAATTGACATCTCAATCAAGAGATTGAGACAAGTACTAAAAATTAAGACAATTATATAAAAAGGGAAAGCCTATTTTCAGGGGCTCTGGGGAAATGAATTAAATGGGGACAGCTTTTAAAACTGAGTAGGGGGGTGCCTGGGTAGCTCAATTGTTAAGCGTCTGCCAGAGTCCCAGGATCAAACCCCGCATTGGGCTCCCTGCTTGGCCGGAAGCCTGCTTCTCCCTCTCTCACTCCCCCTGCTTGTGTTCCCTCTCTAGCTGTGTTTCTCTCTGTCACATAGATAAATAAATAAATATATCTGAACAAACAAACAACAACAACAAAAAAAACTGAGTAGGATGAGGGTAGGTAGGGAGTATCTTCCTCTATCAAAACACACAGATCCCAGGATGGGAGATCAGAGATGTTGCTCTTGAAATTCTTAAACAAACTGTCTCTCTTGAGTGCTCTTGTTTTCTGTAAATGTTAGTTTCATCGTGTATCTCCAGTCCAGGGGGCAATGTGACCCAAGGAACCTTGGGCAAGAGAATCAGGAGACCCAACTGGCATGACCATTCTAGAACTAATATTCCAGGTATGATAATTTGCTAGGGCTTTGTAACAAAACAACATAAACTGGGTGGCTTAAACAACAGAACTGTATTGTCTAATAGTTCTGGAAGCTAGAAGTCTGAAATCAAAGTGTCAGCAGGATTATTTCCTTCTGAGGCCATTAGGGAGTGATCTGTTCATGGCCTCTCTCCTTGGCTTGAAGATGGCTATCTTCCTGTTCACATGCCCTCTCCCTGAGTACATGTCTGTGGGTCTAAATTTCTTCTTATGAGGACACCAGTCATGCTGGATTAGGGTCCACCCCAGTGACCTCATTTTTAACTTATCCCTCTGTAAAGACCCTATCTCCAAATAAGGCAACATTCTGAGGTCCTGGGTGTGAATTTTGGGGGGACATAATTCAACCCATAGCACCAGGCAGCCTCTCTGGCTTGTTTCTCTAGAGGAGAATGTTGGTTTTACTGCTCTTACAGGCTCTTTCAATCCCAGCTTTCCAATTCACTCAGCGCTTTTACGAAGCTGCCAACCCTGCACCCTCTACCGCTTCCCCTTGTGCCACACCCAACCCCTATTCACAGGACTATAAATATAAGAACTTTCCTGACCTAAGACTGCCAGGAGGGTTGGAAATGAGTGGGGAAGTGCTGCAAGGGTGGAGTTTTCTTTAACCTTTTGTCAGTTGCATGAATTCTGTAATCAGCTCAACACTCAGGGTGTGGTAAACTGGGGGTCCTGACATCCTAAGGCAAACAAGCAGACTCAATGGCATTTGTTCTTTTCCAAATCCCAAGGTCTTATGCGCTCCAACGATAGATGACAAAATAGTTCCAGGAGAGCTGCAATGTTTTGTTTTCCCTGCCAATTCATTAGCAACAGAACGGTTGCTGGGCTATAATCCAGCCAGGCTGACATCAGTTCCCAATGAAAGGACACAACTGGAGCTGAGTCTGTGCAGCCAACAGGGATCAGGAGGGCTCAGCTGTACTGACACGTTGGCAAAAAAAAAGAAAAAAGAAAAGAAAAGAAAGAAGGAGAAAGAGAGAGAGAAAGGAAGGAAGAGAGGAGGGGGGAGAGGAGAGGAAAGTAGCGAAGAGGAGAGGGAGGAAGAAGTTGGGGAAGTTTACAGAGATGAAGAAGTCACCCGCCTTCTTTAAGGGACTCAGACAGGAACATAGGATGGAGAGGGTACTAGGCGTGGTCATAACACAAATTAGGATCTTACCAGCATTGTCTTGAGTGAGTATTTAGAAAAATTAGGTTTTGCTTAACCTGCAAATAAAACCCATCAGTTTTAGAAACCTAAACTAAGAGCATGTGTGTAAAAAGAAACCTATATAAGGAAGCTGAGCTGGACTGTAGTTATGGGAGGCCCCGGAACAGCCCACTTCCTTTCTTTGTGCCTTTTTTATTCATCTCTAAATGTGGGGATGGTAATACAATTGCACTTCTCTCAACTTAAAAATACTTTTCTTCCAAATCACCTGACAAGGCTTTTTTTTACCCCTGTGTGTATCCGTTAAGAGATCCTCCAGAGCCACTTTTATCAGTCTGGCAGATCTTGCTGGAAGCTTCTAGCACTCCAGATGCTGAATGTTCTATCACTGACCCCTCGCTATCCTGCTTGTCTTAAAGTGCCAAAACTCTATGTTTCCGTTGTGTTTTATGAGGAGCTACCTGAGCTTTCTTTCCACGGCGTTTCTCCATTTCTACTTCTGGATTCTCTTACCAGCTTTTATGATATTGGAGAGTGAGCTTTGGATGCCACTTTATGGCTGCATATTATATGAGTGTGTCCATATCCTACCCTCTGTTTCTGCCACATGCATCAGGGCAGGGAAGGAAAAATCATCATCTTGGTGGCACCATTCCCAGCTTCGTGAGAGGAGAACATGTCTGTAATGGGGCAGGCACATTTCTGGGTATGCAGGGGCTGGACAAGGGATCTCTGCATGAAGAAAACTAGGACACTATGAGCTCATCATAAGAGCAAAGTCCAGAGTTAAGTGGATTGAGGACAAATTATAATACATTCAACAACTTACTGTGCTTCAACCCCATTTTCCAACTGGATTATCCTTGACTTAGGTATCCCAAAATGCAATGTTCTGCCCTCTCCCCATCTATACCATCAGATGTTGGCTCTTCGATCCTCCCAATTAAATTGAGCTCTTGAATACTAAATCGACCCATCTTCTTTAGAAATAATATCCATTTATGTACTTACTCATCCATTCATTTATTTAACAGCAAGGATTGGGTGCCTCTCATCTACCAAGTGTAGTGCTCAATCAGAACGGTAGGAAAGGCTCCCTGCCCTGCAGAATTTCTTAGTCCGAAGTCTCCTCTAGCAGATGAGGGTTCTGGATTTGAGTTTTGACTTTGACTTTTTGAACTTAGAGTACGTGTGCTGCCTTTCCAAGGAGGAATTCGGCTTCCTTGCTAATGCAGAGCATGGAGCATGGATATCTGCCAAGTCCCTGTGCTCAACCAGACATCTGGTCTTGACCCCACCTGGGCTTCCCCATCTCTGTCTGAAGCCCAGACGACAGTCCCTTTGCCTGAAGATTCTGCTTGAGTCCAGAAGCTCTGTCCACATACGGGAGGTTATACACCAGAGCCTTTAGGCCTATAAGGCCTCTCAGATGTAGCTTCTGTAGAATTTCCTCCCCATTTGTTTCTTTTTGGGTCCACTCTCAGCCTGCCCACCACTAGACAATGACAAGAGAATTCTAAGATCCCCGTGTATCTGAGACTATTGAAAATGGAATCCAAAGGGGAACATCTAGCTATTTTCTTTCTTTTTTTTAAATTTTTTAAAAGATTTTATTTATTTATTTGACAGAGAGAAACACAGCTAGAGAGGGAACACAAGCAAAGGTAGTGAGAGAGGGAGAAGCAGGCTTCCTGCTGAACAAGGAGCCAATGTGGGGCTTGAGCCTGGGACTTAGGATCACTTCCTGAGCCAAAGGCAGATGCTTAACTGAGTGACCCAGGTACCCCTAGCTAACAGCCACAAACTTGGGATCCCAGGTCTGCCCAGCAGGAACTTCTTGACCACCCTTGCTTGGCCACCCTTTCTGCTTTGCCTTCTGTTGGGGGCAGGGGGAGATGGTCCCCGTGTGGGGATGTGCAGGGGAAGATAAGGTAAGGCCCAGCCTATAATTAAGAGGCAGTCATACATATAGGGTGTTCCTGCCAAGAATGCCATGTGTGCAGCAAGGCAAGGGCAGGGAAAAAACCATCCCTATGGCCCCACTGCATCTAATCTGGGGGAGATAATGAGACATCCAAACTGGACATTCTACAAAACAGTCAGCCTTGACTCTTCAAAAATGCTGACGTCAAGAGAGATGTTTTTAAAATGCAAAGGAGCTGTTTTAGATCAAAGAAAGCTAAAGAGACATGACAGCTAAATGCAATGCATGATCCTTGATTGGATCCCAAATAAAAAAATATATACAGCCACAAAGAACATCATTGGGACAATTATGGTTTTGTGTGTGTGTGTGTGTGTGTGTGTGTGTGTGTGTGTGTGTAGAAAGAACAAGAAGAAAAACAAATGTGGTAACCTAACAATTAGTAAATCTAAGTGAAGGCTGTATGGCTATCCACTGTACTCTCTTCTCAGCTTTGCTGTAGGGTAGAAATTTTTCAAAATAACAAGCGTAGAACTTGAGTGTAGCCTGGTGTGGGATGAATGGACCACAAGAAGAGAGAAGACAGATAAGCAGGCTGGCAGGGGCCAGGAGAGGCACAGCACCTCCAGGCTGCTTCTGGACCAGATTCTAGTCCCCGTGAAAAAAACAGGCAAAATACTCGGCTGGTAAACTGGCCACAAACCAAGGACCCTGCAACTTGGTAAACACCTGGAAGCCTTGGGTCAGCCCCACCATCTGGGGACCAGGCAAATTCCAGGCCTGCTAACAAGCAAAGAACTCCCAATAATGCCACGTGTGGCCTTCGGAGGCGCAGGACTGGGAAATGCTGAATGATCAAGTGCTTGGCCATTGTTCCAGAGGCCAGACGGGGTTGAAGCCAGCAGGAACTGACACGTCTGCCTGTTGCCCAAGGAGGCCAAAAGTCTGCCCCGGGTGGGGGGGGTGGGTGGGTAGGTGGAGGTGAAGGGGCTCCTGAAATGGTTCTCTTTGCTCTTAACTGGGTCAGTTTTACGTTGCCAGATTAAGTTACTGATTATCCTCACAGATGTCACCCTAACTTTTTTTCCATATTTTTCTTCTGTTCTCTGTTTGTAATTCTTTCTGACTGTCCCGGTTCCTCCCCTGGTTTGATGCCATTCTGATGTATGGAAAACATTGGAAGACTCTCTACACTGTCTTAAAGTGCCAGTGTATAAAGATGCAAAACAAACAAACAAACAAACAAAAAAACCTCAGCAAATACCAAAGTTGGTTTTGGATTCAGCAGTGTCCACATTGTTTGACATGTTGTTTCCTAAGTGCTGAGAGCTAAGTGCTCAAGTGGCCAAACATCCAAGCCCTCCCCCTGGCTGTGTCATCTTTTGGCACTTCCATAAGTTTTATGGCCCTTCAAGGAATGGCTGACTTTTCCTCCCGGATTCTCTTTTAATCTCAGCGGTCCTGAGCAAGTTCTGGACAGGACCAGCAGTTCAGCCATCGCAGGTCCAAGGCTCTTGAGTTTTCTTCCCCTGTATGTGGAGATGTATAGCGCGAGAGGTCAGCCAGGGGCTGGTGGGACAGACCCAGCCAAGGGCTCTGCTGTTTCCACCGTGCAGCTTAGTAACAAAGCAGCCATGACGAGCACTGCCAAGACCATCTGTTGGGAGCCAGGAGTAGATGAATTCCTGGTGTGAGCAAGGAAAACAGCAACAGAGTTTGCTACAACTGTGATTAACACGCAGGATTCAGCCAGGCGGAGGCTCCTCCTGAGAAACCATAACATTTGCACAAAAGAAGTTAAGCAAACCCCAGTGGTTTTCACTCTCAATCTCTCTTTCGCTCTCTCATGCTCTTTCTCTTCTCCTTCTTTGAGCAGCAAATCTCTATCTTCAAATGTAAGTATCAGACAAGTGCCAACATACAAAAGAGATAAAAACTCAGGCAGTCTGATTTCTATGAGGGCTGTGGACCTATGTGGCCCCTCCCCAGTCGCCCCAGGATAACTTCAGGGTGCTTAGTGCCCCCACTGAATCCACAGTTTGAAAACCACTGCTTTGATCCATCTTCTCCATACACAGAAGGAAGATGGTGTCTTCATTGACCATGCCTTCTCAGGTGTTTATTTTTTTTTAAGATTTTATTCATTTATTTTGAGAGAGAGAGAGCGCGAGCGAGTGTGCCCTGGGGGAGGGGCAGCAGGAGAGGAAGAGAGAGAATCTCAAGCCCACGCTACACTGAGATGGGAGTCTGATTCGGAGATAGATCTCACAACCTGGAGGCCATAACCTGAGCTGAAATGAAGAATCAGACTTGTGGGGCGCCTGGGTGACTCAGTTAAGCAACTGCTTTCGGCTCAGGTCATGATCCCGGAGACCCGGAATCGAGCCCCACACCGGGCTCCCTGCTTGGCGGGAAGCCGCTTCTCCCTCTCTCACTCCCCCTGCTTGTGTTCCCTCTCTCACTGTGTTTCTCTCTGTCAAATAAATAAATAAAATCTTTAAAAAAAAAAAAAAAAGAATCAGACTTGTAATGTGTTTTGCATTCACCTCCCCACCATTCTCTGAGCTGTTTTTATGCTTCAACACACCAAGAACTGTTGAGATCTGTTGTATTTCTTTCTTGGAAGTCTGGAAAGTATTCTTTGACAGAAAGAGTCTAATGATAACTCACAATATCTACAGAAAAGGGTCTTGGCCTGAGCTTAATATGTTTCGTTCTACTAGAAAAATAGAGGTGTGATCACATGGTTTCATTTCCATGAGGTTGAAAGCGTAGGGTGTGTGGATCCATCCTTCAGTTCCCTCATGAGATGATGCCCTCACAGGTTCTGTTGTGCTGGCTTTATGTTAAGTCGACATCTTGGATCCATTGAGCTTGCTTCGTTTTCTTGATCGTTACACATTGTTTCAGCTACTTACTTTTCCTGCAATCGACCGCTAATTACCTTTTCATCTGTAACCACAAATATCACAGGATAGAAAATTGTGGGAAAGTTCATCTGTGAAGCAATGGAAAGTTCCCAAATTTGAGAACAACACAGTAACCTGTAACAGGAAAGGCCATTAAACAGGGTTATTACATCAGCTATCACAATAGTGAAGACTTTTGAAGTGGAAAAAAATTTATTTTATATGACTACCAGTCATCCCAAGAGAACAATGTGGTTTTAGTCATTCATTTCAAAATCGTTTCGTTCATTTCTGAGCTGCCTATTATTTTATTTCATTAATAGTTATACTGTGTTTTCCTAGGCCACACCAGCCAAAATGCTGTACACTGTCTACATAGTAATGATCCACATGTGTCCTGATCTTTCCTCACCTCTAGTCCCCATCCGTGCCCCTAGGAATCTCTAGAGAGTGTATCACATGGGCTCACCAGAAAGCCAACTACTCTCTCCTTCTGCCCTGTCTCTCTTCAGTGATGTCGATTGTTCATGTCTTCACTACCCATAAAATTGTGAGAAGTTGTCTCATGGCAGACTCCAGTATCACCAACCAACCACCCCCGACAGGCCCATTACCACCCTCACCACCCCTGAGACATAGGGGGCTGCAGTGTCTCAATACAGAGATGAATATTCTGGAGGTCATGAAGTCAGTCTCCCTTTTGTGCAGCATGTCTACATGAACAAATGACTGAGGCAGTATTACCTTTCATTCCTTGCCTTAGAGCTTTTATCAAGAACAATTGTCTTAGCCTGTTTGGGCTGTTAAAACAGAAATACCATAGGCAGGAGGTCCAAGGTCATATCATGGTCGGGTTCTAGTAAATGCCCTCTTCTAGGTGGTAGACTACTGTCTTCCCACTGTGACCTCCCTGGGCAGAAAAGGCTAGGGAACTCTGTGGGGTTTCTTTTATAATAGCATTAATACCATTTAAGAGGGCTCTACTCTCACAACATAAGCACCTCCCAAAGGCCCCACCTCCTAACACCATCTCATTAGGATTTCATCAGAGGAATTTGGGGTGGGGAGGGGAAGGGAGCAGGGGAGGGCAGACACAAACAGGCAACGCACATAAACAGTGCTTTCAGATTTTATGCACAGGACTTTCTCCCCTAGGACACTGTTCTGGGTACATGGAGGCAAGACTAGAGTTTGGGGAGTCCTGTGTATTCGGAGCTGTGCCCCCACGAGAAGACTTCATAAGTTTTCCTGTTTGAGTCTCTCTTCTCTTACGTGAACTCTGTGCTGAGTTCCTTGGTTGGTTTTGCAGACCAGCTTCTGGCAGTTCACTGTCCCAAACAGGCCCAGGCACATCAGAACCCAGCAGGGGATGGCTTCAGCTTAAGCAGAGGACTCTGCAGCGTAGTTTTCTAGTACATATTTACTTCAGGCTCTTTACTCAATATGTATCCTTTATTGGTTGTTTTTTTTTTTAAGATTTTATTTATTTATTTGACAGAGAGAAACACAGTCAGAGAGGGAACACAAGCAGCAAGAGTGAGAGAGGGAGAAGCAGGCTTCCCGATGAACAGGGAGCCCGAGGTGGGGCTCGATCCCGGGTCTCCGGGGTCATGACCTGAGCCGGTCTCCGGGGTCATGACCTGAGCCGAAGGCAGACGCTTAACCAACTGAGCCACCCAGGCACCCCTGTTGTTGTTTTTCTTTTTTAACAGACAACTTTGGTTACATTAACCCTTCGTTCCTAAGTTAGTCATTTTCTTTTCTTTTGCTTTGTCTTCGTGAGCTTTTAGATGTGAAATGGCAGATTGGTGAGGTTATCACCCACCATTTGATTCATACGTATCAGCCACGTGGGTAGAAAGTATATCATTTCTTTTTCTCCAAGTTAGCATTCTGTTTGCCTAAAATAACTTTACTCAAGTGGATCTTCACTAGAATGTAGAGAAATTGGAACCCTCATACATCGCTGGTGAGAATGTAAAATGGTGCGGCCCCTTTGGCAATCAATTTGGCAGTTCCTCAAATAGTCGCACAAAGAGTCATGCCGTGACCCAGCAATTTCACTCCTAGGTACAGAGCCCTGACGATTGAAAACACAAGTGCACACAAAAACTGACGCACTAACATTCATAGCAACATCATTCATTATAACCCGAAGTGAAAACACCCTAGATGTTTATCAACTGATGACCTGAGTAGTGGCAGGGGCTGCACAATCTTGTGACTATTCTAGAAAGCACGTAATTAAATACACACTTTGAAAGGGTGAGTTTTATGGTATGTTAATTATATCTCAATTTTTTATCTTTTCTACACAGTAAGCACTCACCATAGAAAGAGGCTGCCTTTTTTTTTTAATTAAGTGAAATCCAGTCCAGTCTTTTTTCAGATTTCTTTAGTTTCTCCCTAACATCCTTTTTCTGTTCAAGAAGAACCCGCATTTTAAGATTTTATTTATTTATTGACAGAGAGAGAGAGATCACAAGTAGGCAGAGAGGCAGGCAGAGAGAGAGGAGGAAGCAGGCTCCCTGCTGAGCAGAGAGCCCGATGCGGGCCTTGATCCCAGGACGCTGAGATCATGACCGGAGCCAAAGGCAGAGGCTTAACCCACTGAGTCAACCAGGCACCCAAGAACCCACATTTTAAAGAAAAAGTTAAATACAGATCTATGTTTGTAACAAATTGCAGCTTTCTTGTGAAAGGCAAAATCTTTGTAAAGCCCAAATAGAATGAATGCTTCTTTGATTCATTCATCCAGAAAATGTTGAAAACATAATACGGTAATATGCTAGGCCCTGCAGAGATAATGGTGACTAAAGCAGGTATGCCCCTGGCTGCATGGGGCGCTATAGGAAAGTCTCTAGCGTTGACAGGCTGTACGGAGGAAAGCACACAGCTCTGTAGGGGCACATGGGAGGAACACCCACTTAAGCCTGTGGGGCCAGGGAAGTCTTCGTGGAGCCCTCCATGCCTAATAGAGAATTGAAGTCGAGCCAGAGTCAGGGTCACAAAGAGCAGAGGAGGGAAATGTTCCAGAAAGACAAACAACATGGGCAAAGACCCTGAGGTGGGAAAAAACACAGCATATTCCAGGAACCATTCAGAATGGCTCTTGAAAGAAGATACAATCCAAACACTGAGATTGAGCAAGTCCAGACTGCTATGTTTAGGAATTCAGTACTTTTGCCATGGTTCCAACTTGCTCAAATTCCACTCTGTGTGTCACTTAGAATGTTTTCAGCTGCAAGTAAGAGAAATTCTGAATCCCACAGGAATAGAGTTAGGACATTTATTATTTCCCATGACAGGGAGGGCAGAAGTAGGGCAGACTTCAGGACCGGTGTATTTGCTGCTTTGATGATATTATTAAGGACCAATTTTCTTTCTCTTTGTCTCTCTACTACCTACCCATTCGTCTTCTTTTTAAGGCAAGTTCCCCTCAAGGCCACATGACCTAAGATAATGGGCTTCCCTGTCCTCTTTGATCAGGAAAGACCCTTCTTTGCTTATCCCAGTAAATTTCTTTTATCAGTATTTCTTAGTTTTCAGAGAATAGGACTTCCAACTCCTTGGTTAAATTTATTCCTAGATATGTATGTTATTATTTTTGGTGCAATTGTAAATGGGATTATTTTCTTAATTTCTCTTCCTGCTACTTCATCTTTTTTTTTTCCTAGCAGCTCATTGGCACAATTCCTGAGTAGAGCCCTGGTAAGGGAGTAGCCACTGTGAGTGGCTTGGATTAATTATTTTCAATGGTTTGAATACTGGGGCATCACCCTCAGTGTGACCACAATGGGGAGCTTAAATATAGGTGGGTGCCTTGGGCTGGCACTGTGTTTACAAGCCCCTGCCTTGAACCAAGAATATGTCCAAGTCCAACTTCAAAGTATGAAGAGTAATGTGGGTTTTGCTACCACAGGTTTTGCAAAAACTGGCTATCATACTCACAAACTTCCTAAAATTTATCTTTAAACCTCTTTCTTTGTCCCCAGATTTCCACTCCTTACCACTGCCACCAATCTCTTTCCCTCTTTCCACCCTCATCTTCCTCTCCAGACTTTTCTCAGCCCAACTGGTTTTTACCTCTTTTCCACTCCTTTTCTTTCAATCACTTGGCTTGCATTTTCCACCCAGCAGGAACCACTTCTCCCCCCATAAAGGAACAGACTTCAGATCACCTACTGTTCCTCCTGCTTGCTCCTTGAGGGTCTCCATTTGCCCTACCAGGAATTCAACAGGGATCTACAAGTTGGGATTAGTGTTTCTACACACAAAAACCTGTATCTTGAGATTTCCAAGTGTTTCCATTCAACAGGCCCAGGAAATATGCATCACTATTAAAAGTTATGGGTAGTCACACAGAAATTGTTTTATGTGGGAAAAGAATAACTTCAATATGGTTAAAAATGCCAAAACTATGAAAAAAATACAAACCATGTCCAAAGACAAACAAAACATTGGGAAATATTTGTAAGATACATGACTTTTCCTTAATGTAGATAATTATTTTTACAAATCAGTAAGAAAAAGATGAACATCCCAAGGCAAAAGATATGAGCTGTCAGTTAAAAGAGAGATAACATTTATTTTAATTTTTGCCTATCAGATTGGCAAAGATTTTGAAACTTACTAAACCCCAGTGTTGGCAAGAATATGGAGCAATGAGCACCACTGATGGGAACATCATCGGAACATTTCTGGAAGTCAATCTGCATTTGTATCAATATTTTAAAAATATTTATTTTTGTTGGCAGTGCCTGGGTGGCTCAGTTGGTGAGCGACTGCCTTCCGCTCAGGTCATGATCCCGGAGACCCAGGATCGAGCCCCACATCGGGCTCCCTGCTCGGCGGGAAGCCTGCATCCTCTCTCTCTGCCTACTTGTGATCTCTCTCTCTGATCACAAGTAAATAAATAAATAAATAAATAAAATCTTTTAGAAAAATATTTATTTTTGGTTGATTAATGCTTCAGGAAATTTATTTTAAGGAAATATTCAAGCAGGGGCACAAAAATTTATGTACAGGAGGATATTTATCATAACTCTTTTTCTTAAAAGATTTTACTTTTAAGCAATCTCTACATCCAGTGGAGCTCAAACTCAAAACCCCAAGATTAAGAGTTGCATGCTCTACCAACTGAGCCAGCCAGGTGCTCCCATAACTGTTTTATAATAGCAAAATTGAACAACTTTACTGTCCAACTAATTAAATTAATTATGGTAAATTTGTTTTTGCAAAGATTTGCTTATCTTGATTGCATCTCCAGAATCTAGCTCAGTGCCAGGTCCATATATGACTATTTATTGAATAAATGAACAAAGAAATATATTGGATATTCTACGGACATTAAGAATAATGATACATATTTACTTTTATTGAATGAGAAAACTGTGAGCCAATATCAAAAGGAAAAGCATATCAACAAAAGAAAGGATAAAACCATATGATCATTTCAATAGATGCAGA
>PITA01015431.1:0-50180 GCA_004023965.1 Spilogale gracilis
AAAGAAAGAAAGAAAGAAAGAAAGAAAGAAAGAAAGAAAGAAAGAAAGAAAGAAAAGAAAAGAAAGAAACCTTCCCATCTACATATTATTGGCAAAGGCAGTATGGCCTGGCCATTTAGGACAGATGTAGGATCTGTCCTAAATCTACCCTCAAAAAATAATGCTAACTGGCTATCCAAAAGAATATGTCATGGATTCTGCAAGCAGTTCCTGAAGAGGAAATGTAGACCTAGTTTGGACAATAGTAACAGCTTTGGAGGAATAATTACTCAGTTTCCAAAAGTAATTGTCTTGGAGTGGACAGATCTAGACAGATCTAGACAGATGACTTCTCATATGTCTGGGCTTTAAACAAAGTCATTAAGTCCCTGTTGAGTGGTATGCTTACTCTTTCATTCTCAGATCATCATACATGCCCATGTGGTCTCCCCACAAGATAGGGGCTCTTTAAAGGTGGCCTATGTTCTGTGTGTCTTCTTTGCCCCTATTGTACACAGCAGGGGGAACAATGGAATACACTGAAATATATGATCTAAGCAATAGAAGGTGAACAGAGTGCTACTTTATAAAAGAGATTTCTAGGGCATGGGGAGCTGAAGATTTGTGCTAGGTATGCTGAAGCATTATAATATAATAATTGCATTTAGCAGAGTTCTTGTAGGTGGTAACCACTCCATAAATCATGGCTGCATCAGATACAGGTTCATTTATCTTCCATAAGGTTAAACAGGGGCTGACCTTTTTTCTATAGATCTGAGTGGAAGAAACTCTTCTATTAGACCCTTCTAAAATTCCTGAGTTTCTAGTTCTTTAGTCTTAATGCCCCCCTGAGTATAGTAGGGAACCCTATAAATAAAAAAAAGGAAGGGCAACAGCATGTCACAATTGCAGGGGGCATCATTCCCACTGTAGCAAATGGGACAGTGTTATGTGCTACCAATGTGGCCCCCATGAGGCAGCCTTTTGGGTGATAGTCCAATAAACATATGGCACCGGCACTTGCCTTGTTCATTTAACAATTGAACACCCATAAAACATGATCACGACAGAGTGAAGTCTGGCTGTGGGCAGAGACTTCCACACCAGGGCCATGTGTGGAAGGTCACCACAAGGAGATAGACCAGGGACACAGCAAGGGACAGGAGATGTAGGTGCTGGATGTGGCAGGGACAGTAGAAGGGGAGGGAAGCAGAAGAATTCAGAGTTGGCATGAGCATGGAGGGCACCTGGGCTGGTGATTTGGGCCTGACTGCAGCAAAAGTTGCCCCCCAAACCCCAGTGACATCACAAAGATCTCCAAACAAGCCTCTGAAAATAGGCACTGCACATGTCTCCCCAACATAAGCTGACAAGAGACAGCACTTGAACAACTAGCCCATCTGCACTGGGTGAAGGAGGGAGTGTGCATTGAATCATATCACTATTGGATTTCTTTTTCTTAGAAACTCTAAGTCATGACTCCATATTCTCATTCTCCAAGATTAAAATTGAACTAAACTGAAGTTCTCTCAGTGTGCCAGAGCATTTTTTTTTAATGGAGTTGATTACTAAAATTCTGGTGGTGGAAATTATATATTGCAATCATGTCATGGTCTGACTAAGGCTGCTGAGGCCGGAAATTGTAAAACACTAGTCTCCTAGATCTAAAAACAGGTTAGGTAGTAATTAATGACCATCTCTTCAGTGATTCTGACGTGTCATTAATTAATTGTATGGGTCTTTAGCTCTTTAAAAGCATAGGTCCTACCTGCTGAGGTTCTGTGGATTGTTTTCTTAACCCTATGGGTATGTTTCTTTACCAGAGGTCCTGCATAGAAAAAATTTGTATATAGAATCAAACACTCTGTGAGCAAAGTTATGTCCCCTGAGATACATGAATGTAACCCAGAAAAGCTTAGATGAAATAACCACTAAGGTAGCCATAGTGTTGTCTGCTTCCCTTTCCTGATGCCAGAGTTAAGTAGGGTTCCCATGGAATCTGCAGGTGCATAACAGACAGAGAAGAGAGCTTTCTAACTGTAAACCTAGGAAGAGAAGGGGCTTTCTCAGGTTCCATCCCTTCTTCCGAGAGCAAGAAACTTGGAATGCAATTCAGTGAGTTCACTTTGGAAATGTTTCTTGACTCAATTCCAGTGAGACACTAAATTAAAACAGTCTTCCCTGGTTTGGGCTTGTTAAAGGAGCCCTAGGTTAATAGGATCAAAGACATAAACAAAAATGTAAGCGAGGAGGGGCACCTGGGTGGCTCAGTTGGTTAAGCTACTGCCTTCGGTTGAGGTCATGATCCCAGAGACCCAGGATCGAGCCCTGCATCGGGCTCCCTGCTCGGCAGGAAGCCTGCTTGTCCCTCTCACTCCTCCTGCTTGTGTTCCCTCTCTAGCTGTGTTTCTCTCTGCCAAATAAATAAAATCTTTAAAAAAAAAATGTAAGCTAGGGATTATTCACTGAAGCATTTCTTTATAATAATAAATATTTAGGAACAATATCAATGGCCCAAAATAGAGTAAAAATTCATTGTGATCATAGCATTATGGATCATATAGCTGTTTTAAATCATGCATTTGAACTATCTTGAATCCCATGGGAAAATGTCACACGTAATGTTAGATAAAACTTAATAATATTTAAATTTTAAAGTAATTTATGTCTTTTGCTTCTGTGTATACATGTGAACATATATATAGACAATACCCAAATAATTTTAGCAATATCTTGTGATATTCTTCCCATTATTAAATACTTAATATATATTAAGATGTAAATGTTATATGTGTGTGATATGTTATATATAACAGTTGATAGATATTTGGAATACAAATATTTTATATATATTTCGTATTGGAAAGATATATGCAAAATGCAAAATGTAGCCAAAGTTATTTCTGAGTAGTAGGAAGTTTTATTTTATTCTTTGTATTTTTAAATATTTTCTAATTCCCTACAATAAGCACATGTATGTTCATAGTTAGAAAAATAGTTAAGCAGCTTCCAGTTAAGTTGATACCCAGAATCATACTCTGTCTAGACATGAATATCTCATAACTCTTCACTCATTGCTTCCCTAGCAAACATGTTGCCCCTCTTGCTAGGCTTTAGTGACCGTGGAAGCCAGCTGGCTGGGAGTGCAGGCTAGCACGCGTCAATCCCAGTGCACATAACCAGAACCTCTTGTGTCCTCACAGGCTCACATGCTCGCACCCTGGAGGGTGGTAGAGACAGTGTGCTATCACAAGCAGAACTGAGGCTGAAATGTCTCCGGATAGTGGAGCAAAAATGCATTTGCCTTTGGCTAGGGAATGGGAACCATTTCCATCCCCCAAACACAAAGCAAAGTTGGAAGATGCTTACAGAGAAATACTCACAACAGACCCGGAGTTCCCTTCAAAAACTTAAAATAGGTACAAACATTGGATCTTTCCACATGATTCTTCATCTAAAAAGGAAAATTATGTTCCTAATAATGCCATTAGAAGCATTTGAGTAATAAGCAACATGTAGAGTCAAAATAATCTTTAAATCACACACCAATATGTCATGTTTAAATATCTATTGCATGAAGATATTGCATCATCCACCCAAAGAAGTTGGACAACCATGATGTCTTATCATAGACCTAAATCCCTGGTCTTCACCCATCAGTTCCCTCCCACATGGCTGCTCATCCCTGAGGTTGGCTCCAGAGCAAAATGCTTTGACTATGAGTATTTCTGCTTCCAAAAGAGTTTAAAGCTTTGTCCTTGGGCATCTGTGTCTGAATGACCAGTGGTCCTAAGTTTCTACCCCCAGCTCCCTGGACCTACTGAAATCAGCAATGTTGGATCTCAGCCCTGAAATCCACCTTTCTCCTTCGTAGGTAATCTGCATCAGAAACTGTCCTCTTGCCTTAAATTTATCTAATTTTGCCTTATGGGGAATTCTCCTTCAAGTTATTGACTTTCTTCTCACCTATTCTCTCTTACAGAAATCAAGTTCCTTTTCATGTCAGGAATTTTTTCTTATGTAGTTTAAACCTCAGATGATTATATTGCATTGATTAGAGGGTTTTTTCCTCACTGTCAGTAAAGATGGAGTAAATCTGCTTCAACTAAAAAACATCAAAATGAAGACCGTCATGAAGTCATGCTAAGTCACTGGGGAATAAGAAGGCAGGACTTCTGGGAGCAGAGGACGTGATGAGGGGGACAGAGCTGAATACCAAAGCCCAGTGGAGCTCAGGAGAGACATGCATCAGGAAGAGATTGCCCCTGGAAGCTATAGACTTAATAAGCACAAGGGGGGTTGGGTGGACTTTCAGATGAATCAGAGTCCAGAACTGTGGAGGGAGCAAGAGAGGCAAGGAGAACCAAGACTGAATAAAGATGACTAGAACATAGCAGGACTTACACCCCATGGTCTCATGAAGGGCATACTCTCTGTGCAGTTGTCGCATCAGTTCATCCTAGTAGGGAACTCAGGCAGCTTTGACCAGAGGCAGGTCTACAGAGAAGCTTGCTCATCATCACTTCTGTGGGGCTTTTCTGGATTCTGATTCTCTTACTTAAATGACTCATATTTCAAATCTTGGAAAGAATTCAAAAATACCTGTGTCCACTTAAGTTATTAAATCCCTAGAGTTATATTCTTAGAAATTAGTCACCTAGAGATAATGGGTTTGGGACCTTACTAGGACAGCCCATATAAGAATCATACTGAACAGCCCAGAATTGATGACTAAAAAAACATAGAATCACTCCCAATATGTGGAATTTTTAAAATTATCTAATAGTTTATGTGCATTTCATCTACTTTGGTATTCACTCAGAAAGTAGTTACTCAGCACCTCCATGTTCTGGGTATATGAGGGATGCAGTAAACAAAGATAAACATGGTTTCTATAATCAGAGAGCTATATTCAGGGTGGAGAGAGAGAGGAATCAGGCGGTCATGGAGCTCATATAAATTTGCGATATTTGGCATGAGTTATGGAGGAAAGACCTAATGCTGGCAAAGTTAGGAAGAAAGGGTCTGCTCAGGGTAATGGTGCCAGGGAAATCTTTTCTGAGTAAGTAACACTTGAACTAGAGACAGGAGGATGAGTAGAAGTTGACCAGGCAAAGAGGCATAAGCGCCACTGAAAAATGTTAGTATAGCTAGGGAGGTGTGACAAGGCAAAGTAAGGTAAAGAAGTAGGCAAGCTAGACCAAGAAAGGCTTGGAGACCTGAGGACTGGGCTTGTCTTTATCCCACCGGTAACAATAAGACACTGTAGATGGCCAATCCACAGGATTGACCAGTGTTGAAAGAAGAGGTATGGAGGAAGGGGTTGTAGAGGCAGTAAAATTAGACAAATCAGTTAGGACCTGCAGGACTCCAGACAAGTGAGTGTCACTTAGACTGTAGGTGTCAGAGGCATCAGTGGATTGCTTGGGGAGATCTACTCTCAACTCCCTACTGAGAAAATGATGGCAGATGTCTAGAGTGGTCAACTGACCTCCAAAGTCCTACATGTAGGTGCTAGAGTGTCCTCTGACCCCAGTACTAGAGATGGGGTGGGGGTTAAGGTAGAATACTGTGGCTTTCACACAATGCATATAAAATCAATGTTCTTCTTATGATAATATGGCCAAGTCCATAACCAATATTAGACATAATCAGAACACAGCAAAATGTGAGCAGTGGTCTTTAAGTAGCCTCTGCTGATGGGGCCCTATTGGGCAGACATCCTCACCAGAGCCCCTTTGGTCCATAATCCTCATAACAACAAACAACAGCAATGGAACCATCACATTTGTGCATTATACTTGTATCTTAGAAACTAATTTAATATATGTGATTCCACTCAGTGCCCATCTCCCCCTTGTCTGTGGTCACAGGGCCAGTCAATGAAGTCTAGGCTCTTGTTTCTGGGTTCCATATTTTTATATAAAAATCTCCTGTTTCTGATGTCTACCCCGGTGTCTTCCCATAAGCACAGCTCCCCTCTTCCCCAGTGATGCCAGGAAAGCCAATAGAATAGAGGACAGTGAGATAAGTGATGCTGATGGTGGTGGCAGCTACAGCCTCCTGAGCGGCATGCCTCACACTGTGCTACAGCATCTCCCCAAAGTTTTACAAAATTCTATGGGGTAGATGGTATCTTCATGCCAATTTTACAGAGAGGGACACTGAGGCTCAGAGACATCAGCTCCCTCAAGACCACCATAAGTTTATGAAGCAAAGAACAAATCAAAAACCAAGTCTGATGCCAAAGCCTGACTTCCTAGCAATAACCTATATTTCCCTATGTCTAGGGTGCCTGAGGCTCTCAGCCACCTCTGATGTGGTCTGTACCATGTCAAATGTGAAATGAGCTTAGCAGACACCAGTAGTTTGGGATGAAGCCTTTGTCATCTCTTTATTACTTGCCCCATCACACATCTAGCAGTTTAGATGGAGACCACATTTATACAAACCATTTTGTCGAGGCATATGTCATATAAACAGATCATAAACAGTCACCTCCAAGAGAAACAAACCACTGAGATTTTTCTTCCCAAACCACGTATTGTGTCTCAAGAAGTGGAAGTATCTAGCTTGGACAATTTTTTATGATAATAAATGGGAAATAATATGGGGAAGGTCAGTTTTCAGGCTCAGAGAGGTGTTCATCCTGAGACAGAATAATTGTTATGTGGGGAGACCTTCACATTTTGCACTGCTGGTTTTAAGCGTAATTCTGGATTTGCTCACATTGCTGGTAGGGCAAACTGATAACAAAGCATCCCATGCCAGCCCTGATTGGTTCCCACTCAAGATATTAACTGTATTTGGGGAGGACTGTGGATGGCCAAAATTAGGTTAGGAGGAAAACTAAATATAACCATAAACTTAGCAATTTCATATGGGCAATATGTAATGTAATAACGAAGTGTAATGAAATGTAATAATAAAGTCGCTAAAAGCAATAAGGAAGTGACAAGCCTTATCATCCAAACTGGGTTAGTTTCAGGAATGAAAAAGAACGTCATTAATGACTGTGTCAGAATATCCTCAACTGAGCCATCCTAAGAAATCATTCATACAACCACCTAACAGAACAGAGTGTGGAATGAGGAGAAATCCTCCTTAAAGTAAATGTGTATAACTGAGAAGAAGTTAGGAAAGGGAAGAGAGATCACATTATGGGGAAATTAAGGCAGGAGATGAGCTACTACAAAAATCCACAAAGGCAAAGAGGATTCGTTAGACCCCTTCCAAGTTCCCAGCTATGTATTCACATGACCTTAAATTTTGTAAAAGAAGAAGAAAAGAATTCTACCAAGTTGCATGAGCATGAGGCCTATATATTTCCCTGATCACAAGGCTGAACCTTCTCATGGCTGCCACCAGACTTCAAGGCATGAGGCCAGACTCATACCACAGAGACACAAAAGCTTTTCCAACATGCCAGTGTTACTCCTCCAAATTCCTATTTTTCTTAGGCCATGATTAAGAGGTGGTTGGAGCAGCCAGCAGTCTGACTGTCCCAGAGATGGATCCAAAATGAGACAGTAAAGAGAGAGTCCATCAACTGGTTGCACTAAATTAGCCATTTAAGTCTCACTGACTGAGTAGTTCAGAGAAAAAGCGATATGTCAAAGGGAGGGTCACAGAAGCTTTAGTTAAGTATGTGTAATGGCCCAACACTGAAGTGTGTTTGCTGGTCTGCTCTGTGGATGAAGTCGGATTCTGTCAGTTGCAAAAGTTCCCATTTAATTACATGTTTTAGAACAGGTGTCCCCAGTAGCTAAATGTCAATTCATAGGCTTTCTCCTTCTGGGGCAGAGCAAACCTACCCTTTTACCCTCTCTCCTTCACCACAGAGAGGCTGACGACTGAAGAGCACGCAAATCAGAATTTTCCAGAACAGGAATCAGGGCACTCAAATCAAATACCAGCTTGTACTGAGGCACATATAAAAGATCCTCATTTTCTTAAGCAGAACCAGTGGAGGGGAGAGAGAAGATGACAATGTCTTTCTCAGAACAATGAACTTCTGAGAGCCGAGTGGGAGAAATCAGTGACAATAACATGACATCTGTCAACTTTAGAAAAATTAGAATCAGGAAACCCAAAAGTAAAGTTGACAGAAGACAAATTAGGTTCTATCAAGATCTGACACATCATTGAATACCTGCTAATGGGAAAAAAGATTTTATTTAAACTTTCTTATTGTCTTTATGCATAATACTTTTAAAAGCACATAACATTTTCATAAAAGCATAAAGGGTATTAAAAAATAACCTTGCCTTTAATATGGAAGAGAGTATGAGAGGCATGTGAAGTTCATTCTCTAAAAACAGCAATAGCTCATTCTTGAGTCTTTTTTTTTTCCAATTTTCTAAGCTTAACTCTCAGGTGGAAGTGGAGAGAGAAGCTTTAAAGCATGCCAATTGTTCCTGTTTTGTTGAAAGTTTTAAAAAATGAGTTGCAATAAAATCAGAAATGTTGCATGGGAACAAAATTTGGGACAATATTCTGACTTGAATATCTTCCTCAAAATATTGAAGTGTAATTTTTCAGGGTAATAGAACGAGCTGTTTTCTGCTATCAGCAAATGGGACAAAGCCAAATGGCCAAATGCTTCCTTAAACTTGACTGACTATTTAATAATGTTACTGCCAATGATCACTTGAAGATAACTGGTAATTATATTTTAAGAACAGCCATGAAATCTGCACGCCTTGGAAGACCTTGCTCAAAGATAACTCATGGTCAGTGCATGTTTATGTCCAAACTAAGGGTCATAGTTGAGAGACTTGGAGCATGTAGGAGACAGTATAGAATCCAAGTCCTGGGTTTGAAGCCCACCTCTACCTCCTCCACATTGTATAACTTTGAGAAAGTGATATGACATCTCTAGACCTCAGTTTGGTGTGTTATATGTACGCAAAGAGAGAGAAAATGTGGTATTGGGATGTGGCACCTTATAAGCCCTAAAAAGATGTTAGGAACACTTGAGGGGATTGGTGTTCTGGCTTAAGTAGGAGCTATGAATAAAGGCCTTTTTACCTAAGTTAAGTTCTTTACTCATCCTTTATCTTACACCGACAAAAGAAATGATTCAAATTAAATACCTCTGTAAATACACATAAACGCAACAAGATTAAGAAATGTATAAAACTTACACCAGTAAAATCATAAAGCATTCCTAAAAACTACAAGGTTTACTGAAAAATATAGAAAGATGGGCAGTATACCTTGGTAGGAACAGTGCTGTAAAGACATCAGTGTTCCCCTAAAGTGATTAATATGCTTAATGCCATCTCAGGAAATACCAGCAAACACTTTTTCCTGGAGCTAGACAAGGTGGATATAAAGTTCATTTGGAAGAAAAATCAGGCAAGAATAACTACAAACACCCTGGGAAAGGAGCACGATGAGTCAGGTTTAATGGGGAAACTATTCCTACTATATATGAAATGACTTTATAAATTATGTTAGAATATAAATGATAAAATCTATATAATTAGAAACAGGGTGATATTGATGATATTGGTGATATTCATGAATACAAAGACAAACTAATAGAACAAAACAGAAAATCCAGAAATAGACATAGTTGCATCAGAAAATTTAGTATATGGGAAAGGCAGAACCTCAAAGCATTGGGGAAAGGATGGATTTCTTAATAAAGGAATAACTTAATAGTTATGTGGGAAATAATAAAATAGAATCTATTCATTACATTAGACACCATGAAAATTTCAAATAGGTTATAGATTTAAATATAGGGAATAAAACCAAGTATGAGAAGAAAAGGATGAATTCCTTCATTACCTGAAAATGCACAAAGCTTCTCCAATCATGATTCAAAATACAAAAGCAACAAGGGAAAGTATTGATAAATTTAGCTGTATAAAATTAAAACACATTAACAGAAGCAAAATACAAAACAAATGACAAACTACAGAAATAGATTTGCAATACATTTCACAGACACAAACAGCTAGTGTCCCTAGTAAATAGCAAGCTTATAAAAATAGAGAAGAAAAAGACCAACAATCAGATTTTTAAAAATGGGCAAGAGGTAACAATAAAAAATTCTTAGAAAAAGACATGCAAATGACCTTTAAACGTACAACAAGATGCTCAACTCTGCTCATGAAAAATAAATGTAAACTAAAATCTATTCTGGCAGCTAGGACAAAAATCCAAATACTTAAGAGTATACCCACCACCACTTTGCCCCTCCAATATTCCACCAGCAGCTACAACAGGTACAAGGAGAAATAAACAGAAACAAAGATATATGTAAAATTCTTTACTTCCCAGATGACTTCCTCATCCAGATGAATTCAGAAATTGGTCAATCATGAGGCTAAACTGTTTTTCTTAAGGTCTACCTACTGGGCCATTCAATGGCTATTACTGAACATAGTTCAAAAGCTAGAAAAGTTTCTTACTAAAATTCTTCAATGGTTGTTTATTTTCCCTAAGCCTCTTCACAACTGAGATTATTACTATATATTTCTTACTTTCTCTGTACCTAAACCTGGAGTTTCCAGGTTCCTTATGATGGAGTCCAATTCTGCCAATAACCACAGCACTGATGTCTCTATCAAAGATGTAACAATCCTGTCCCCCAAATGGCTCTCTCTATAGAGTGGAAGTAATTTTGACATTAGGTCTTGTCTACAGTCCAGTGGCACTATAAAATTTCACAGCAAGCAAGCAGGTGTCATTTTGCTATGTGTATTTCATCCTACAAGTCCAATAAGGACATTGGAAGATGTGACTTGTCATCTGTCAGGAGGCTGAATGCCGATACAGGATCCCTCCACTCTAAGGACAAGAGACATTGTCAAGCAAGTACTCCAAAATAGGGCAAAGTGCAACAAGGCAGAAGGAAATGTTCTCACCATAAACACCCTACCTCAACTGGATAAACTTAGAATGCAAAGGGAATTTCCTAAAATGTGCACTTCTATAATTCAATCTGATACAGTTAATTGGGGATTTTCAGATAATTGGCTCTTATGGACATTTAAAAGGAAATAGCCAGGTCTGTTGATGGAAGATCAGGTGTTGGGCCTTTCAAAATAATAATCACAGTCATTAAGGCAGTTCCAGGAAAAGCACTCCTGGATAAGGTGGTGCCCATTAGCCAGAACTGTGAGATTAAACCGACAGGCATAGCATCGTAGGCCTCCGCCAGCTGCCAACACCAGAACAGGAAGCTCCGAGGGTTGCTATAGGCCTTTCCAGAACTCCTGACCAGGTCCCCATCCTTTGGCCAAGAAAGAGAAAGAGGAAGTAGGACTTCTGTGTGAACTGAAAGAGAAGAGGAAAATAAAATCCTCTAAAATATGGAATGCTCTTGATGGTTCCCAACTAGACGTATTTGTAACTTTAGGATGTCTTCTGTTTGCGGGTATGGAGTCTTTCAGCTGTGAGATGTACTGAGACTCACAGGAGCAGTAAAATCAAAGAGCAGCCTTTTGGATGGCATGACTCTCAGTAGCCAAGAATAAAGGCTTTATTTTCTCCACTGATCATTATCCAAGTTTGCTTTTGACAGGTCCCACTACCTGGAGTTTGCCATCTCGGTCTATCACAGGACGTGTTTTCTCCCTTGCAAACACCAGCACAGGCCTTAAGCCCACAGCGGCCGAAGCACAGAAATCTGTGATCAGGAACCATGAGGCCAGTAAGGTTGCAGACAAATGGTAGCAGCAGCAGAGCTAAAGGCTTTGCTATAAGGGAGTAGCATTGCTTTCCAATGTAGAAACCCAGACAGACCTGCGGTGAGAGAAGCCCAAGCAAACCTTTCTTCCAAAACGCATTCTACTTTTTAAGAGATGTATTGTAAGAACTCTTCATATCCTATTTGACAACTTTTCCTCACAGGGCTCATTCTAAACCATCAAAAATTCATTTCCAGGGCTTTAGTGCAACAAGAGGCAAAACACAGTTACATTACAAACATTGTCATACTCAGGGGAAAATGCAGCAGAGTAGTTCACAAAGCACTCGGTGCCATCTGCCATATAATTTCTCAGTTCCTTATTACTTTCACCAATGAAAGGTGCAATTATACTTCCTTCCTCCTTCACCACCAAGAACAGCGGACTCATGAGGCACCCTTCCTTCATTAGCCATAACCACGTGCCTTGACCAACTCCATGCAAACTGCTTACCTCTAAGGAGCTTGGCAGTTTTCATAAAGGTGAAAAGAACTTCATTTTCAGTTGATATAACATTTTTTTAATCATTCTCTGATTCTTATTTCTTGTTCCTATCGATTTATTATTCTAGGTCTCATTGGGGTACATTTGAGGGTGCTGCCATGCACAACCTGGTATGGTAATATGTAGGTCTGCATACAGAGAGCAAACCTATGCAATTTAACAGTTCTACAATGATGTGCCTGGATTCGGTCTTTGTTACTCATATAGGATGAAGTCAGCGAAGGGATGGAAATTCCATACCATTCAGGAATATGAGAAACAACATTGTTTTTTTAATTTGACATTTTAACCTTTTTAAAAATATATAAATTATTTATTTATTTGTTTGTTTGTTTGTTTGTTTATTTGAGAGAGGGAGAGAGAGTACAAGCTGGGGTGGAGGGCCAGAGAGAGAAGGAGAAGCAGGCTCTCCTCTGAGCCAAGAGCCTGACCTGGGGCTCCATCCCAGGACACTTGGATCATGACCTGAGCTAAAGGCAGACACTTAACTGACTGAACCATCCAGGCATCCCCAAGAGGCAACTTTAGATGAAAGAAAATTAGAGCTGGTTTTAAACCTCTTTCTAGTTTTATCTCAAATGTGATTTTTTTTTTTTGAGACAGAATAGACATGGAACATTCTATCAGTTTCAGGTGTACAACACAATGATTTGATAGATGTGTTCACTTCAAAGTAATCACCATAGTTAACATCCATTCCATTTTGCTTTTTAATGAATAGCACTGAGGCCTTATCTGGACATGCCACACCTGTTCCTCGGTATGAAGGTCCTAGTAAGTTTCCTTGGAGAGATGTTTTCCTGCAAAAAAAAAAAAAAAAATGCTAGTGCTTCATCTTTTTATGAAGAGATACACAGTATAGAGGCAAATTGGCACAGACTGCAGACATGTTCTTTGGAAACATGGTCAGGCTGTTATTTCAAAGATAAAACTGAAATTCAAATAGATATTTTGTGGAGACCCCAATGTCAAGACATGTGTCGGCTCCTCAGAAGATTATTCAAGACTGAAGTAGCAAAGCTTGTGCTTGCCCAAAAGATAGAACATATATCAAGGTGCATTTTTTCTAGTTGTTTCCTAAATACAGGTAATGAAATTACTCTAGTGGCACAGAAAATATGTTTCTAAACATATTTATTAATTTGCAGGTGAGTATTCTTACTAACTGCTCATCACAGGATGCTTATTCCATTACAAACATCTTACAAATAAAGAGTCAATAAATATTTGTTGTGTTATAGTGAGCTCAATTAGTTGAAATCCAAGGACAAGTTTTTGGATGCCAACAGCAATATTTTGCAAAATACCATATTGCTTTCTAAAACACAAAACAAAACAAAACCAAAAAATGCATGACCAGTCTTCTACAAAGTTTTTTCTTAAATACTGTAGCTTTTAGTCAGCAGAGGACCAATTACTAGAAATAAATAAACTTGGACTTTTGGAAATGTGACCATATGAGGGATACGCATCCATCCACTCAATCAAATGTTTCCCGCGCAGCAGCTTGCCAGAGACCTCTGGGAGGTAGAAAACAAACACTTCCTGCCCCCTCCTTAAGCTCGTTTTCTGCTCAAACTTGAATAGCCTGCCCATACTTATACAAGGGAAGAACAAGGCTGCCTCACTGCAAAAAAACAATCTGCAGGCATTTTGCCCATCAAAAGCTGAGCACCCACTTTTCTCCCTCCACCAATCCCTCCTTCTCCCTCCCTGGGAGAAAAAGGCCGCTTCCCTGTCTCTCCTTCCTTCTGTCCTCTTCCCTCTTAGACACAGAAGAGGCAGTCCTTAAGAGCGTTGATAAGAATTTTGAATCTAGTTATCTCTTAGAATTCAAATCTGCACAGCTCTAAATAGTCATCTATTCTGAGGGTGTGGTTTACATTTTGCTGATATGTGTTCCTTTCCATTAGTCTTATTCACATTGTTTCAACAAGCTGGCCTCTGTTATTTTCAGTGGTGAATGAGAGGATGAACTAGAAAATAGCTACTAGGATGCCTGAATTCCATGCCCCCTATTTCCCGGGGCCTCAGCAAAGAGCGTCTTTCAAAAAATACTTTGGGGCATTTAGGTGGCTCAGTTGAGTAAGTGTCTGCCTTAGTCTCAGGTCATGGTCTCCAGGTCCTGGATCAAGTCCCGCATCAGGCTCCCAGCTCAGTGGGGAGTCTGTTTCTTTATCTCCCTCTGCCTCTCCTGCTTGTGCTCTATCTGTCTTTCTCTCTCAATGAATAAATAAAATGTTAAAAAAAAATATTTGGACTTCAGTTCACTTCAACAAAGAATCGAGTGTCTGTTGCTTGTGGAACATAATGTTAAGGACGCAGAAGAGGAAAGGCGTGAGTATAGCTCAGAGAGTTTCAAAAAGTTCCCGGTCTCCACTGCTTTGACTGCCAGGTGGGATTGGGAATGAGCTATGCGAGCATCAGATACCAAGATTCTCACGTGTAAAAGGAGAATGAAAGATACAAATATAAACTCATTAAAGTTAAGGAAAAACGATGTGATCTATTATATAAATTAATAATATCATTCTAATTCATGCTTATTTAAAAAATCTAGAGGCGGGGTGCCTGGGTGGCTCAGTTGGTTAAGCGACTGCCTTCGGCTCAGGTCATGATCCCGGAGACCTGGGATCGAGTCCCACATCGGGCTCCCTGCTCAGCAGGAGGTCTGCTTCTCCCTCTCCCACTCCCCCTGTTTGTGTTTCCCCTCTCACTGTGTTTCTCTCTGTCAAATAAATATAATCTTTAAAAAAAAAATCTAGAGGCAATAATGACCCTTTCTGAATAATATTTATTGCACTAAAATTAATTAAGACTCCTTGGAGAAGTTGTCAATTTCAGTTTAAAGGCATAAAATATTTAATGAGCATCCATTATTTATGAGTCTATTGCAAGCATATAGAAGACATCAAAACATCCTTCTAGTGAACTTGCTGCCATCCAGACAGGCTGATGACTGAACACTTGACTCTGAACTGGGTTTTATAGAGGAAACATGGTATACTACACACAATAATCAGTTGACCTATAATAAGTAAATACATAAATAAATGAAAAAAAATTGGAAATCAACATCTTATTTCTATCCTCTCCTATACCAACTTATGGACTAGAGGGTAGGGATCGAGATGGCGAGGGGTGAGGTTAGGGAAAAGAGATCCCTTACTTTTTTTTCTCCTGTCTTGGAGTTGAGAATTGGACTATCTGGTTAGAAAAAGAGAAACTGTGGCTCCTTTTGGATAGTGGCTCAGTGTTCTTCCACAGTGGTTCCCAAATGAGCATGTAGAAAATGACTCACCATGGAGGTCATCTTTCCAATAGTATGCAATGAATCAGAAAGCAGACTAATAAAAAATAAATTTGTTTTACTACAAATCTTAATTAAGGATTGAAGTAGATGTATTTAGTTCCTAATACATATTATGGATAAAAACAGCTACAAAGCAGTTCATGCGAAATACAATTAAGGAAAGACTTAAGGAAGATTCCTAGTTTTATGACAAAGAACAGTCCATCTGTCTACTCACTAATGATAAGAGCCAAAATGCTTTCTATTCTTTATTTATGACAATGGTATCAATTTCTATGTCCTGGGTATTTTGGCCTCATTAAAACCCAAATGACTTCAGAGAAACTCTTCTGGAGATTTGCTATCTCAATCAAGAATCAAAACCAATAATTCCATGTGAAGCCTTCATTCCCTAAGTCTCTACAACTCCCAGGCCATTTTTCTTTTTCTTCTTTCTCTTCTGTTTTTGGATGGCAGAAAGACCTATGTGGCTGTGCTGGAAAAACTAAGATGTTTCCATGATGAAGAAGTCACTAAGGAAAGGCAAAAAGGAAAATGCCACATAAAGTAATGTCTGGGTTAATCTCTCCATTCTTTATAGAAAGAAGAAAGGAGTGACCCACCAGAGAAACTTCAAGAGTGGAATTCAAAGGGTAATGAAGGAGAGTAGAAAAACAGAAACTAGGGAGCCAAATTCAGAACATACGGTTGGATGGGTGCCTCTGTTATGATAAGGAAGGAATTAGTAAGACATCACCTGCACACAGAGCCAGGTCAACCCTGGCCAGGGGGATTGGGCAGCTAGGAGGAGAGCAGTCTCTGAAACATGATGGGAGGTGTGAGGTCCAGACAGGAAAACATGAAGAGATGAACATGCAGGGGAGGTAGGTGAGCAAAGAAACAGGATAAACACCCAGAGCCATGAATGGGAAAGTTACTAAGAGTGAGGTACTTGTGAATAAGAAGGGGGACATTAAAGAGGGCAAGGAAAACTAAGAAAGTGGTGGAAATTTGCTTAAAGCTGACCATCCATAAGCCAAAAAAAAAAAAGCCACTAGATTTGCCATATGATTACTATACAGATGCCCCATGTCCCACTGTTCCTCAAATTTGTGATATATTTCTTTAATTCCCATGCAAAAGCACATTCTATCCACTAATTAAGTGTCCATGCCAGCACACTGGAAAAACACAGTAGCGGCATCTTGCTGGGTTTTCCTACATCTGACAGGTGGCTTCTTCCTGGATCTCTGAACGTTGGTGATACCAACCTCCAGGAAAGCCAAATGTAGGAGACCATCCAAACACCGAGCTGTTTTTGTTTGGTGTCAGTTCAGCTTCCTACAAACAAAATTAAAGCAGCATTTGGTTAGCAATTGGAAACACATATCAAAGGGAGGAAGCCTAATTCAAAACAGATTTTTCTAACCATCCTCACCATACGTGTGTAGAAAGAATGCATCTTTTAGTTGTAGCACTGCAAATGTCAGTGATTATAAACATGTGTATCGCAGCTTGCCAGCAATTTGTTTTTGCCCTTGAATGACAAGACCCATACAAAATCCAGGGCAGAATGTGGAACTCTGTTGGCTTCAGCCTGAAATACACAGATATGAATGGTGGTAACACGAATGGACGTGAAAATCCTGAGGATAACCCTTTCCAGGGAAGTATGTTGGTCGCTATAAATGTCTATCTGCTTCGACCCAAGCCTGAGACTACTTAAAGAATGCAAATAGAATTAGGTTTATTTGAGAGAAAAATTAATTTCCAAGGACTGGTAAAGAGAAATCATTTTTGGAAGAGGAGCTCAGAGGAAGGAAGGAAATCTGGGAAGATGGAGCATTCCTTTTTTTTTTAAGATTTTATTTATTTGAGAGAGAGAGAGAGAGAGAAGGAGCATGGGGAAGGGCAGAGGGAGAAACAGACTCCCCGCTGAGCAGGGAGCCCACCCTGGGGCTTGAACCCAGGACCCTGAGATCATGATCTGAGGCAAAAGCAGCCACTTAACCAACTGAGCCACCCAGGTTCCCCAGATGGAGTGGTCTGATACATACTGCCCCTTCTTCCCTTTCAGCAACCTGCACGTGTCTGGCATTTTGTTTCCTATACAAGTACTAGATTTTACCCCAGGTGAAAAAAGGATTTATAAGTATACATTCTAAAGCCCTTTGTAATGAAAAAATCCACTTAGCATGTCTTCAAACATGTAAGACAAAATGAAAATTGTTGTGGTTAGAGATGTTTTTGAGTTAATATCAGTAAATAGAATGATTGCCTGTAGGTTTCTATTTCACCAAACAAAATGTAGCTGCCAATTAAACCATCTGCCAAAGTACTCCTTGTGGACTTACTCAAGAGAATCACTGAGTTATTTTGTTTGTAGAAGTGATTTCCTTGGGTATTGTTTACTTTCTGGGGCTGGTGTGGGGAATGTTTGAGTCTCTTTACTGAGCCTTCCATGCACACATCATTGAATGAAGCGCTGTCCCAGTGAGAAGAGCCACTCTCAAATCCTTCAGTGTCTTCAGGTCTAACTCGGCTCCTGGAGAGTCTTCCTCAACCTCTTATCTCCTGCAGGACCTCACTATGTGCTTACTCTTCTATGCTGTAGCACTGGATTACATGTAGTCTCATATGGTTATAAAATTCTTTGCTTTAAAAGCCTGTCCTCTTCAACTAAGTGATAAGATCCTTATGAGTGGAGGCACCTTCCACAATTTCCCCCCTGTTACTCCAGAGTATGTTGCACACTCTACATTCCGCTGAAATGGAACCAGATATACAAGAAGTACTCAAATAAAAATGCTCTGGTTCTCCACAAGTCTCCAAGTGCGTAATGGAACCAATATGCAGATTATGATGATATTTTCACACTAATCATTTGATGAGGAAAGAAAAAAATATGCAACATAAGTAAAAGGCCGTGTTGGGTTGTGATTCTGATAACTCAGGGGAATGTTTCCAGAAGAAGATAAAAATAGAGTCAATGAGTAAACCAAAAGTGGGTGAACTGTTTAACCAAGAAAAGAGATCTGAATCGAAGGACAGAGATTTAGATGGCAGAGGATACAAGTGGCTGGAGGGGAATTTTTTTTTTAAGAATTTCTTCAGATTTGATGACAATTCCAAGTTTCAAACAGGAGGATTCATCTTTCACTCTTCTGGAAAACAATCCAGCACTGATTGAAAACATTGCAGGCAAGACATAAATAAACAACTAAACAAGGAAATCTAGATACCAAACTCTAAGGGTGCTTTTTAATCAGAAAGCAGAATCTTTAAGAATAGATTTTTACTAATGTGGCAAACCAATCCTGTAGAGTTCCTGGTTTCTGCTAAAAACACATAAAATACTAGGTAAGTATCGAAAGAGTATTTTCAAATATATAATCAAGTCTAAAATACAGGAAACTCTTTATTTGTCAGATACTAAGAATGAAATCAAAGTCTAAACACTAAGAGGAACCTGGTATTTCTAGGGGGCATAAGAATGGTTTTAGATCAAATATGGGAGGAAGAAGTGTTGCCTCAAGTCCATCTTAGGTGGAAGGAGAATCCAGTGAGCCCCTCGCATACACAGAATTTTTTTTAAATAACCCTATAAATTAAAATAAACACCACTCTGGGACCACTGATACCATCAGGACCCATTAGCAAGGTGGCACAAAAATTCTGGGTGATGTCACTTTCCCAGCCTAGAGTACCTCTACAGAATAAACACATATACACAAACAAATAAATGCTGCTATAAAAAACAACTCAGCAGAAAAAGCTACAGATGATATGTAAAAACAGGTCACAAAAGGGGGATGGGCATTTCATGAAACACAAGTTTTCCCCTAAGAACTCAAATTCATTGAAAAACCTAAAAGAGATTCTAGAACAATAATGCCATAAGTGATTAAAGAGAAAATTAAATGACCAGAATCTTAAAAAAAAAAAAAAGCAAATAGAACAGTTTGAAAAACGAAAAAGGAAACCTTAAAAAATTCTCCAAATGAAAAACAAAGTATAAACTTTAACATAAAAAAAAAATTCAGTGAACGAATACAACAGATAAAGAGAATTGGTAATTTGGAAGAGGACCCTGAGGAAATGGCCCAAGATGGAACCCAAAGAGATAAAATGAGAGAAAATATGAAACTGTGGTTATGAGATGGGAGAATGCACACATGAAATGCATCTCTAAATATAAAGCAGTAGGTCAATTGCTAACCTGAACAAAGAATATATACCTAACTATCCCCAAAACCTGGGAGCACAGAAAAAATAGTGCATATGTTGCATTCTTTCTGACTAAAAATCAGTCTTATTGCTTTAAATTTGGAGAAGTTTTTTAACCTGAAAATGTGTCTGTTCAGAGGTTAAAGAAAAACATATGGGTCATATATTTTCTGCACCCACACAATCATATATATTTTAATATAACTAATCTACTGCTTAAAAATAAGTCTGGGTCAGGCTAAGGTTTCCTAGGAAACAAAAAACACAAAACAAAAGAAAAAATTAATAATTTTGACTACATTAAAATCAAAAGTTATGCTCTTCAAAAGATGCTGTAGGGAAAATTAAGAGACCAGTCACAAACTGGGAGAAAATATTTTCAAAATACTTAGAAAAGGTTAGAAAAGGATATGTCTATTAATTACATAAAGAACTATTTCAATTCAATAATAAGAACATGAACAACTCATTTTATTTTTTTTAAGTTATTTATTTGAGAGAGAAGGAAGGGGAAGGGACAGAGGGAGAAAGAGAATCCTAAGCAGGCTCTGCACCCAGCCAGGAGACCAACCTGGGGCTTGATCTCACTACCCTGAGGTCACAACCCTGAGCCAAAACCAAGAGTTGGAAACTTAACCGACTGAGTCAACTAGGTACCCTTGAACATTTTGCTCATTTTTAAAATGAGAAAAAAATTAAATTAAATAAATAGATAAATAGATAAATAAAAATGAGCAAAAGATTTAAACAATCTACCAAAGAATTCGTTTTTTTTTTTTAATTTTTAACTGATAATACAAAGGGCTACTGAAGGCACAGAGCAAATAAAGTCTCCTACATTGCTGACAGGAAAACAGAATGGTATAACTACTTTGGAAAGTTGTTCCATAAAGCTTATGGTTTCTTATAACATCCATAAGCCATCCCGTGCCTGAAGGTTTACAGTAGCATCTCAGCAGCCCTACTCGTAGTTTTTTAACCAAGAGCAATTAAAAAAAAAAAACTGTATGTAAATTTTTGCAGCAACTTCATTCGTATTTGTTAAAAACCAGAAACAACGGAAACTCACTGGTGAATGTATAAATGAACAGATACACTTGTACAATGGAATACATTAAGCAACATATTAAAAAAATATTAACTATGGATATATGCCACAACATAGATGACTCTCAAAAGCATATGAAAGAAACCAAATGCACAGAAATCACAGCAGTTATTTCCAGAGGCTCAGAGTCATGTAAATGATTAAATACAAAAAGACATGAGGAAATTTATTGGAATGATAGGCATTTTTTTACATCTTCATTGTCATAACAATTACATGAGGGCAAATATTTCTCAAAACTCATCAAACAGAACACCAAGAGAGGGTAAGCTATATAAGTGAGTCCTTAATGAATTTAATATCTTTTTAAAATTAGTATATACTATGCTTTCTGGCTTTGTAAACACTCTGTAGAACTAAAATTTCCAGCACACTTTAATGGAAGTTGTACAACTAAAGAACAGAATGGGTGGGAAGAGATAGAATTCAAAGCATAATAACTAAAATTCTTAGAAAATTAAATCACTTCTTCAGAGGAAAAAAGTACATTAAGTCAGAGCTGTATAAAAAAAACAAACTGACACCAAAAAATGTTATAACTAATACATAAATTCAGTACTATAGCAAGACCCAAAATCAGTACGCAAAAACTGTTGCATCTCTACATAAATAATGAATTATCAGAAAGAGAAGTTAAGAAAACAATCTCGTGTGCAGTTGCATCAAAGAGAATAAGCACCTACGAATAAATTTAAGCAAAGAACTGAAAGACCTGTACACTGAAAACTCTAAGACATTAATGAAAGACATTGACGACAAAAATAAATAGAAAGAGGGGCACCTAGGTGGCTCAATGAGTTAAGCCTCTACCTTCGGCTCAGGTCATGATCTCAGGGTCCTGGAATCGAGGCCGGCACAGGGCTCTCTACTCAGCAGGAAGCCTTCTTTCTCCTCTCCTCTGCCTGCCTCTCTGCCTACTTGTGATCTCTGTCTGTCAAATAAATAAATAAAATCTTAATGAATAAATAAATAAATAAATAAATAGATATTCCATATTCATGGGTTAGAAGAATTAACATTTTTAAGTGTTCATATTACCCAAAGCAGTCTATAGTTTCACTGAAATCCCTGTCGAAATTTCAATATCATTTTTCACAGAAGTAAACAAACAATCCCCAAGTTTTCATGAGACCACAAAAGACCCAAAATCAAAAGCAACCTTGAAAAAGCACAAAGCTGGAGGCATCCTGCTCCCTGACCTCAAACTGCATTACTGAGCTATAGTAATCAAAACAGTATGGGATTGGCATTAAAACCGACACACAGATCAATGGAAAATAATAGAAAGGCCAGCAATAAAACCATACATATATGGTTATTAAATTTTTATTTTTTAAAAGATTTTACTTATTTATTTGCCAACCAGAGAGAGCAAGAGAGAGAGAGCACAAGCAGGGACAGCAGCAGGCAGAGGAAGGAGCAGGGTTCCCACTGAGCAAGGAGTCCGATGTGAGACTCTATCCTAGGACCTGGGATCATGAGGTGAGCTGAAGGCAGACACATAACCCACTGAGCCACCCAGGTGTCCCTGGTCTGTTAAATTATGACAAAGAAACCAAGAATCTACAATAGAGAAAAGACAGTCGGGGAGACTGGACAACTACTTTTCATTCAAAAGAATGAAACTGGACCACTATCTTAGGTCCTATACAAAAATTAACTCAGAATGAATTAAAGGTTTTTTTTGTTTTGTTTTGTTTTGTTTTTTAAAGATTTTATTTATTTGACAGAGAGAAACACAGCCAGAGAGGGAACACAAGCAGGGGGACTGAGAGAGGGAGAAACAGGCTTCCCACCGAGCAGGGAGCCCGATGAGGGACTCAATCCCGGGTCTCCGGGATCATGACCTGAGCCGAAGGCAGTCGCTTAACCAACTGAGCCACCCAAGTGCCCCTGAATTAAAGGTTTTAATGTAACACCTGAAACCATAAAACTTCTAAAAGAAAACATAGGCAGTAAGCTCCTTCACATATGTCATAGTTATGGCTTTTTAAATCTGACACCAAGAGCAAAAATAAATAAATGGGACTAGATCAAAATGAAAGCTTCTGTACAGCAAAGGAAACATCAATGAAATTAACTGTGACAACCTACTGAATGGGAGAAAATATTTGCAAACCATTTATCTGATAAGTGGTTAATATCCAAAATAAATAAAGAAATTGTACAATTCAATAGCAGAAGAAAAAAATCTGATTAAAAAATGTTAAAGGATCTGAGTGGACATTTTTCCAAAGAAGGCATCCAGATGGCCAACAGACACATGAAAAGATGTTCAATATCACTCATCATCAAGAAAATACAAACAAAAACCACAATGAGATATCTCCTTATACCTGTTAGAATGGCTGTCATCAAAAAGACAAGTAACAGGTGTTGGTGAGGATGTAGAGGGTATACTGTGGGTGCAAACGTAGACGGGGTATCCATGGTGGGAGACAGTATGGAGATTCCCCCAAAAAATTAGAAATAGAACTACTATATGATCCAGTAATTCTGCTTTTGGGCATTTATCCAAAGAAATTAAAAATACTAATTCAAAAAGGTATCTATGCCTTCATGTTCATTGAAACATTATTTACCACAGTCACGATATGGACATAATTTAAGTGTTTACCAATAGATGGATATATATATATATATATATATATATATATATGTATGTATATATATATTAAAATTTATATTTATATATAATATATGACCATATAGTAAATATTTATTTATATATATAAATATATATACACACAAATGGAACATTAGTCATAAAATAAGAATAAAATCTTGTCATACAACCATGTGACAACATGGATGGACCTTGAGGGCTTTACGCTAAGTGAAATAAGTCAGGCAAAGAAAGACAAATACTGTATGATCTCACTTACTTGCAGAACCTAAAAACAAAAACAAAAAACACCAAGCTCATAGGTACAGAGAACGGACTGGTAGTTGTCAGAAAGGGGGTGGGTGGGTAGAAGGGTGAACTGGGTGAAGAGGGTCAAAACAGGCAAACTTCTAATTATACAATACATAAGTCATGAGAATGTAATGTACAGCATGATGATTACAGCTAATAATGCTCTCATATTGGAAAGTGACTAAAAGAATAGACCTTAAATGTTCTCATCACAAGGAAGAAATGTTTTGTAACTATGTAAGGTGACAGATGGTAACCATACTTATTGTGGTGATCATTTCCCAATAACTACAAATACTGAATCAGAATGTTTGCTGTATACCTGAAACTAATATAAGTCAATTACATTTCAATTGAAAAGAAAAAAAAAAAGAAAAGAAAACTTGTAAAGTCAGCAGTAGAATGCCAAACTTCAGGAAGATTAGAATGTGTACAGCAGGCCCAGCAGGGCCTGGCCACCCGAAGGACCTACATCCCTGCCAGGCCAGCCGCAGCTAGGCCCCTACCTGTAGGTCCAAATGAGAATGGGAGCTTGGACAAGAGCCAGATCTGATTTCCAAAATAAGCTGGAAGTTCATACTTTTATGTAAGATTTCTTATTCTTAAATACTGGACACCAATTCCAAATTTTAAAGGCATACCTTAGGAGCCAAGCAAAACATCTCTGTGGGCCAATTTCCAACTGCCAGTCACTATTTTGTAACCTCTACTATAAAGAACTGAATCAGAGGGCTCCTCCTGGCCAGTTTTTATGGCCCCTGAATTCCGAAAAAGAAAAGAAGTTGTGTTCAAAGCTGCTTCTAATACTCAAGCCATCTGAAATTAAATGTCCACTGCTATTCTGATGAAAAGCAGAAGTTGTAGAACAGATCAATTTGTGCCTTTGAAGATTATAGCAAATAAAATAGGCTGCCTGTCCCGCCCCCATAAGACCATGATTGGTAGGTTCATATGGTTTGAAGCAGGGGCAGGGAGCATGAAGCCACACCCAGTGGTCACCCACACCCAGGGAGGGCGCTTGAGACTGCACCAAGACACTTCTCCTTCCTCCTCCTAGTCTCTCTGCCTTATCCTCTCTATAATCACATTCTCTCAGCTCTTGCCCCTCTTCTGGTCACTGACCTGTACTTAGAATAGAAATCTGACAGGTGCAGGGCAGAGGAAAGAAGGGGTGCCAAAAAAGTTATGGGAGCTACAGGGTCTCCAGGCATCATTCCACTTATAAATAAAAATCAGTCTACTCTTAACTATGTTTCTAGCCCTGCTATAACCATTTACCATTTGAAGCCTTAGAACAATCCTATGAAGTACTATGATTACGCCCCTTTGCAGATGAAGTTGGGGAAGGTTATGCATTCAGTTAAGGCCATAAGAAGCAGAGCCAGGACCAAGAATCCAACCCAGATGGTCCCAACACAAAGCCCCAGAGCCCTGCTCTGAATCACTCCTGCTCCTGTCTCCTGGTCACATGATTTCACCCAGTTTTCTTTTATTTATCTACTACAGAGTACCATTCAGTTTCCCCAACCCCAAACAGAGTAAATGTGAAATGAGACCATGCATCTGTGGATATATATTAACATTTTAAAGGGACTTTGGAATCTGCCTTCTCTTCATTATAATAAAAATACAGTTTGTCCTTCCTTACCATAAAAATGAGCAGGTTCTGGGAAGGACAGACAGATGACCTCATCTCCTTGATTTGCACTTTCTTTTTAAGGATGTCAGGAGACTTGGAAAAAGACCATTATTCTCTCTCACACTACTGTTTGATGATGAGTGGTGTTTTCCTTGTATTTTAAATGAACAAAGCAAATGCACGTGTGTGTGTATGTAGGTGTGCTAGGTATATGTGTGTGTGACGAATGAAGTGTGTGGTGAGTATGTATGCATGTGTGGTATGCGTCTGCATGTGTGGGTGATGTTTCTGATGTGTGTGTGTGGTGTGTCAATATATATGTGGGGTGTGTACATGTGTATGGAATGTGTATTTGGTGTGTGTAAGTATGGGATGTGTATGTGTGACTTTCAAGATACTATTTAGTGCAATCAATGCAGCCATGTGCTCAAAGGTCCAGAGGTTAGCCCATTAGCCCAAGCCACATCCATTTGTGTGGGGTTTTTTTCCTGTAGATGCGCCATCTCTGTAAGTAGGATCAGATGGTCCAGCTGCAGCGAGTCAGCCCAGGGATGTTGTTATTGTATACTCCTGAAACCCACTCTAGATCTCCAGCATCACTGTCCGGGCATACGCCTAGGATTCTGCACATTTGTTTAACAGGTGCCTCCGCTGAGGTGAATACACTCCTATTCGAGACCCATAGCTATCAGCTGTGATTAGATGCGTGCATATCTTATTCAGGTTATATGTATCCATACACTCATGGTACAAGAGGGAAATAATTTGCACATAGCCCAATTTTCTCTTACTTTTCTTGCACTGAGTAAGTGGAGGAAAAGGAATCTTAGCCTGCATTCCCACTATACTCCCATGTCCATACACACACATACCCATACAGGTAAAGCACTTTTACATTCTCAGCTTCTAAATAGGTTTTCATTTTGATGAGCATATGAAGTCTTACCTGAGGGAGGCTTGGATTCTTTTGTTGAGGTTTATAATCCTGTAGCATCACTCTGGACGTTCCCATTCTATATATGTGGCTGTGTACTGCCAATAGCTAAGGTTTTTCTTGCCACAAGTCAAAGAAACAGTGTCTGTCTTTTAAAATATTTGAAACAGTTAATATTTTTGAGGTCTCTTTGCTTGACTGGTGGGCCATCATGGCTCTGGAATTGCACAGATAATTATCACTGATGTTGCAAATGAGGACTTTGGGTGCTTTTGACCAAGCAGTTCTCTCCAGCAGAAGGTAAAGGTGTCAAACTGAAAGATCTGCCCCCTCCTCTCCCAAATACATCCATTTAAAAGATTTGAAAACTTATATTGCTTAAACTCTAAACTTTGCTGTGGCAAACAGCTTTCAGACTGATAGGAATAAAATGGCGAAAGAAAATCAAGCTGAAACCAAGAATAATTAAATAAAAGTGCAAGCCTCACTTAGGACCTTCATTTTCCTTTCCTTCCAGTAATGAACCACTTCCCCAGGCAGGGTCCAAATGCCACGGATGCAAGCATGGTCCTCAGGAAAGGGCACCCCTGCTCTGCTCTATTTTGCTCCTGAAATATCGTTCTTGCCTTTTGTGCAAAAAGACTTCTTCCTCCCCAGCTCTACTGTCTTGCCTTGCTTCTGTCTTCTTGGAAACAATACCACAACGTGGCATATAGCAATCTGGTGACAGGGATCCATCTGAGAAGCAGTGAGGGCCAGGATAAAAGCAGTGAGGATGGGGGAAGGGAATAGGTGAGGGATTCAGGAGATGCTGAAAAGGTAGACACACCAGGGGATGGGAGATAGAGATCTGGGAAGATGGAGAGGGTCACAGATAACAAGCAAGTTTCTGATTTGAATTCCCACACATTAGACCTTGCAAAGTCCTATGATTCTGAGGGGCAAGCAGGTAAAATATATTAGTAAAGAGATTATTAGTTATATTAATAAAGATAAGAAATTCCTCTCTCTTGATGATGGATTTTTTAAAATTAAGATAAATCTATAATCTTGTCCAACAACCATGGAAACTCATGATCCAACTATACCTCTAATTCTTCAATTCCTTTTGCCTCTAGGATTCCTTGCAACCCTGACATTCTATTACCTTGTAGTTGCTGTAATGGTCCTGAGCTACATCAGCTCCTACCCCCAGCATCTGTGTGTAGTGCTGTGGATTTAGAATCAGTTTTTACCATTTCCTTTTCTCTTTTTTAGGCTTCTCTCCTGAGATAACACAAGTGAGACGTAATTTGACAGTTATCTTGTTAAGATGAACAATAGATAATTTGAATGCCAATCAAGTGGAGAAATGTCCACATTTTTCAAATCACTCAAGTAATTGTCAAATCACTTCACTCTGTTTTTCAGATATAGCTCAAGTTATGAGAATTCCCAGAGTTCCAAATTCTGAGTGTTTTTTAATGGTCTTTTGAAACTAAACCAAAATGAATTTGATTTTGAAAGTGATATCCTCATTCAAAAAACTTTTATTGAGTGTCTGTTATACACAAGCATATGTGCCTACATAAAGAGAAAAATAAAAAGAAGGTTATGGAAAGTCACCTACAGGCTAGGAAAGGAGAAATGCACTATTAATTATAAACTAACAAAGAAAGCATTAGTACTTATAAGACTTTGTCCTTCTATTAAAAACAGAAGTGGTAACAAACAACTGACAAATAAGCTTTAAAATAACAGGATTTGAAAGAGATCAAAATGTGTTAAATGCTTAGAAATAAATTTTACAAAATGTGTGTGATACATACATACTTAGAACTATAAAACAGTGCCAAGAAAAGTTAAAGACCTGAGTAAATGGAAAGATGTACCACATACATGGATTGGAAGACACAGATATTAAGATGTCAATTGTCCCAAAACTCATCTAAGATTTAATTTAGTCCAATCAAAATCCCATCCTAACAGGCTTTTCTGTAAAAATTGCTGAACTGATTCTAAAGTTCTTATGGAAACGTAAAGAAGCCACACTGGCTAAAACAGTTGCAAAAAAGAAGACCAAAGTTGAAAGGCTTACAGTTTGATTTCAAGACTTAAAATAAAGTTATAGTAATCAAGATAATGTGAAATGTTAGCATACAGATGGACATGTTGATCAGTGGAACAAAGAGTCAAACAGAGAATCTGAAATAGATCCACACATATATAGTCAAGTGATTTTTGACCAAGTTGCCAAGATAATTCGATGGGAAATATACAGTCTTTTCAATAAATAGTGTTGAAGCATTGGATATTCATTTTGGAAAAAAAATTAACTTTGACCCTTATCACAGACACAAATATTAACTTGGTATAGAGCAAAGACCTAAACATAACAACTAAAACTATAAAGCTTCTAGAAGAAAAGAGGAGAGTGTCTTTACAACCTGAAGGAGACAAAGATTTCTTAGATAAGACACAAATCTTTGGCTCTTCAAAAGACATGGTTAAGAAAATAACAAGACAAGATTCACATTGGAAAAAGATATTCACTATTCACAGAATATATTTATAACAAAGAATGTATAACCAGAACATACAAAGAGCTCTGTCAACTCAATCATAAAAAATAAACAATCAAATAAAAATGGGCAAAGTATTTAAATAGACATATCACAAAAAAATTGAATGACCAAAAAACACATGAAAAGAAGCTCAATATCATTTGGTCATCAGGGAAGTATAAACTCAAATAGAAGATGCCACTACACATCCCTCAGACTGGCTAAATTTAAATTTTAAAAAGGACTATTTCCAGATGACTGTCTTTCCCTGAGAGTAAATACAGCAGCAAGGGCAGATTTGAAGAAGAGATCACTAAGGTAGTTGAACACAGGCTAAGTTTGAGGTGCCTGGAGCACGTACAAATTGAGATATGCTCAAGCAGAAACCTGGACTAAAAATAAAGATTTAGGACTAACTGATATATGAATAAAGGTAAAGTCCTGAAGTGGATGTGTAACTTGAGATGAGGTACAGACAAAGCCATAGGGAATATCAGGGAATATCATCATTTAAGGGACAGAGGGAGAAAGAAAAGCCCAGGAGATAGAGTGAGAGTGAACAATGGAAAGGCAAAAAAAAAAAAAAAATTTCAGGGTCAATTCCTAGAAAGAGTGCACAGTCGACAGTGTCCAATACTGTAGATATGACAGGTAATTTAAGGACTGAAAAAAGTTTCTTGGTTTTTCATCTAAAAGGTTATTGTTGACTTTCACAACTATGATTGTCTTAGAGTGGTAAGAACAAAATCAAAATGACAGTGGAATAAGAATTCAAAGAAGATGAAAAAGGGCCAGTCATTCCTGTTAAACCATTCTTGTTAAACCATTCTTCAACAGTCTTAACTGGAAAGATAAGATAAAGTTAGGATAGAAGTTGGGCAGGGAGGAGAATTATTACAGAGTTAAGAAAGTGCTCTTTTATTTTTTTTAAGATTTATTTATATATTTTAGAGAGAGAGTGGGGAGGGCAGAGAGAGAGGGGAAGAGGGAGAGAATCTTAAGTAAATCTCCTGATGAGCCCAGTGCCTGATGTGGGGCCCAATCTCACAATCCTGAGATCATGACCTAGGTGAAATCAAGAGTCGGATGCTTAACTGACTGAGCCACCCAGGTGTCCCAAGAAAGTGCTCTTTCAAACACAAGAGAAAAAACAAGCAAGTTTTTATGCTTAGGAGTGCAATATGAGGACAAAGAAAGGCAAAGATTAACAATACAGTGGAGAAAGGAAGAGTCAATGACACAAGCTTCCCTAAGTGCTTGGGAAGATGTCATGTGCAAAATCAGACACACTGGAAGTGAAAGAAGCAAATCCATTTTAAGGTCATAGAGCAAGGAGCTGAAGAACTTGTCCTAAATGAGTGTCCATTAATTAATGAATGAGTGTGTGTCATCCTCTAGGGGAGAACAATGGATTGGGCAAGTGATAGTGATGATCACAACATGCTCACCTTCTCTCTGATTCCCACATCTTCTCTGGGGTATGTGAAGTTAAAAAACAAACATATTATACATGAAGAGCAAAAAAATTTCTTCTCGCCACATCTCTACACAAATCTTCTTGGAGGCATCTAGTTCTCTGTGGGAGTGGACATTGCAGAGCAAAGGTGGCATGTAGAAGTCAATGCTCCCTGTGTCACACTATCCTGAGTGACCAGCAGCTCTCCCAAAGACAACATTCCCACCACCTCAAGTGGCTGATCAGTCCCCTTCCTTCCTCCATACTCTCCCTTCACCTGACCCACCCTACCAGTGACTTCCCAAGGCAGATCAATTCCCCAGTCACACCACTTTGCACCCTGACAACTGTCTTCACTGACAGCCTCCTTCTTGTCTCTCTGCCTTGTCCTAGGACTCTTTCCTCTATCCTCTCCACTGGTTCCAACTCTGCCCTCCTTTGGAGACTCCAAGTGCCCTAGGCCAAGCACTTCTATTACATCTTACCTCGCTTAATTTTCTCTGCCACACACAGAAATGTTGAAGATTAATGTTACACAATATATGCCAAAAAAATAACAATTGCTAAGATTGTGTTATCCACAAGCCATCTTTTCCAGCAATATCTTATTACAATTTTATGAAGCAGCTTGCTACCTATAGCTATTATCAATTGCTCTATCATTGTAATTTTTATTTGGAGCACTGGATCCAGATAGATTAAAAAACCTGTTTCCTTTAGTCATTATCAAAATACTCACTTGCTTTCATTATTTAAACATGACACCAAGGCAAACAAATCATAGCTTCGAAAACGAGAAGCCAAGAAAATGAGAATCCAGGAACTGAGAAAAAATATTTTGCTTTAGAAATTCACACAACACAATAAAAATGATCATTAATATAAATGCAATACCTAATATGGTATGTATATTAGTTTTTCATCTAAACCATGCAATAAATTAGGGCAGTTACTTTTGTCATCTTTATTGTACAGATGAGGAAAATGTGTTTTAGAAATTTACTTTCTCAAGTGCATACATTCAGTTGAGAGCAGAACAAAAATTAAAATTATCATTTTCTGATCTTTAACTCTTAATAGAAATATAATTATTTTTCTTCATAAGATCTTGCAATGTGTTAGCTTCCAGGATATCTGCTGAGATATTCACTGGGTTTAATCTTCCAATAAACATATTACAGGTAATTGCTTCAGAGTTGGAAGAAGGGTGTATATTTCATCCTTACTGTTCTCTTACTCCATTTTCTGCAACACAAGAGCATCTTCTCTTGACTGATTTTTTCACAAACATATTTTAACAAATTTCTAAGCTCTAATATCTATAGAAAACAAAGTAAATACTAAAATAATAATATGGAGTTAGAAGTGAATATCTGAGGGTTTTAGCTATGTTCTTATATAATTTTATGGCAACATTTTAACTTGAGTCCATCCAATAGACATGGGAACCATGGTAGATGTAACTACAAGTAGAAACACAGTTTTTAAAAACAATTTTACTGTGTATCCATTATGTGGGAAGTTCTGTGCTATGGATCATATGCAAACCCGTCAAGAATTCCAGGTAAATTGGAGCACTTGCGTTTATTCTAGGGAGTTGTTGCTCAAAACCTATATAGAATTTCTCCTCTAGCACTGTCTCAATTGTGGAAATGGTTTCATTGGTGGATATTTTCATTCATTCACTCAATTAATATTTTTTACCTTCTCTGCAGGTCCTGCAGGTGGGAAATGCAATTTGATTTTGGAAACAACCAAAATTAAGTCAAAGTCAAGTAATTAAATAAGGTATAAGTCCAAAGAGGCAATAAAATTTTCTAACACGACTGGTTCTCTTGTGTGGCTATCAGATTTCTTCAAGGCAATTCCAAAAATCATTTTTTAAAATTCAGATGGCTGATGAATGGATGAAGAAGATGTAGTATGTATATACAATGGAATATTACTCAGCCATCAGAAAGAATGAAATCTTGCCATATGCAACAACGTGGTTGGGACTGGAGTGTATTGTGCTAAGCAAAATAGGTCACTGTTGGTCACAGGAAGACAAATACCATATGATTTCACTCATCTGTGGAATTTAAGAAACAAAACAAATGAATATATGGGGGGAGAAAAAGAAAAAAGAGAGGGAAACAAACCATATGAGACTCTTAAAGATAGAGAGCAAACTGAGGGCTGATGGAGGAAGGTGGGTGGTGGAATGGGGATTAAGAAGGGCATTTGTGATTATGAACACTGAGTATTTTATGTAAGTATGAATCACTGAATTCTACTCCTGCAACCAACATCGCATTCTATGTTAATCAACTAGAATTTAAATAAAATTTGAAAAACATTTAAAAAAATAATATGAAGTAAAATAAAATAAAAGTCAAGCTACTTGGGAGTCCTTCAAACTCCTAAACTTTTTCAGCTTGCAGGCTTTGCACAAACAGCTTCCCAAACAGGTTGCCAAGAATGGCTTACATGCCAGGAGATACTCCTCTCTTCTGTCTTTGGAGCAGCCAGGCCAGACCTGAGGCTTTCAGAGTCCTCCTGACGTTACCTCAGACTGAGCACAGCTTCATCTGTGGCTCCTCTTAAGGCCACCTGATTCAGGCAGAGTCTGACAGCATGCCCCACCCAGCCCAGAGCCAGAGAGCAAGATGAGTGCCATCTGGAACTTACAGCAACACTGCTACTGGCAAGAGAATGCTCTAGCACATAGACATTACTGAGCAGCCGGTATACAGTACATGCCACTTCTACTGGACAAGGGATCATGGAGGTGCTGGAGGGGGTAGTTTCCCTGTGCCGAACAAGCACAGTGTCAACCCAAAGTGAAGCCAGTCAGGAGCAAGAAGGAGGGGATGAGCTTGGCAGGATCCTAGAGACAAATGCCAGACTACAGTCCCAGATCTCTACCTTCAAAATATGAGAAATTTATTTCTCCATGGAGGGTGTGGGTTAGTACTTGCAAACTGGCTGCATGGGATTGGTTCTATGATCTGATAATTAAAAGGTTCATCATTATTTTTTAAACATGTGATTTGAAAAAGTCCAAGTTCCAAATATCTTTGTATTTGCAAAAGAAATGGACAATATTTGTCAGAGAAAATGGGGGAATGTTACTAGACTCTTTACTTTTGTTAGAAATTTTCTCGGGGCACCTGGGTGGCTCAGTTGGTTAAGCAACTGCCTTCGGCTCAGGTCATGATCCCGGAGATCCGGGACCAAGTCCCACATCGGGCTCCCTCCTCAGCAGGAAGCCTGCTTCTCCCTCTCTCACTCCCCCTGCTTGTGTTCCCTCTCTGGCTGTGTTTCTCTCTGTCAAATAAATAAAATCTTAAAAAAAAAAAAAAGAAAGAAAGAAATTTTATAAGGAGAATACAAATAACTTCTTACCAATAGTAACTAATAAGAACCTGAAGATCATTCCAATCAAGTGGTCAGTCACCCTAATTCAGTGATTATAATCACAAGTGCCCTGCCATGATCCTTCACTCATGGTGGGGATAGCCAGATATGTTTATGCAATGGAATATATAGTTGAAATATTATCTATGACATAAGGTAGCCAAAAAATGTATTTAATGTGAATCTATCAAGACTTAAGATATAAATTTCAGTTTCTAGGAAATGCAGGAGATAGAGGAACAGGTAGATAAATGACACCACAGGAATTAATTAAATTAGGGATTATGTTTTCCATTTGTTAGGTTTAAGTGTTTTTCATTAACATTTTTTTAATGTTCTCTATTAAGGCCCTGTACCTCTTCTGTAAGATTTATTCTAAAAATGTTCTATTCTTTATTAATGTTATAAAACATACCTTGCTTAAAATTAAATTTTCTGTTCCTTGTTAGAGTAAGAAATAAAATTAAGATTTAGATTTCTGGGGGAGGGGATCCAGATATTGGTTGGATCCCAAGCTATGTCTTCTCTGAATCTAATGAGTCATCATGTAACTTGTTTTACTGATGCTTAATACTCAAATTTATTTTTTTCCAGTCTGAGACCTGAAGGCTTACCTTAGGAACTCTATTTCAATTCCAAGTTTACACATACATATACATTATGCTTGATGTGCTGAGTTTAGTTTTCCTTCCCTGCTTTTTTTATTATTGTTTGCCCCTCTCTCCCATCTCTTTCTCCAAAACATTGACACATTAGCTATTATTTAGACTCACTCATGGGCAACTTTGTATCAGCTTACTTTTTCTTCTAAAGGATTTATTTTGTTTCCTGAATTTTTGAAAATGAGAATGTATCAGCACTCATTTTCCCTGAAGTGGGGATTTATGACTCCCCAAAAACATCTTCTTCCAACCAATCCCACTTACCATCTCTCTGTGACCTGTGTTCTGAGCCAGTCTGAAGAAGAATTCCTTAAGAGGATCCTTCATGATAGCATGCCTAGCTCACAGAATCCTAGCTGCAAAGCATGTACTTTAGATTGTAACGGAAAACAGGCCAGTTTACCCAGCCTCTGGCATGACTCCAAACATCTGAAATGTTAGAACTTGGTGCTTTTATGCTGAAACGTTACAAAATCCCCTGAGTGCTGAGTGCAGAACTGCTGTGTCCCCACTACTGATATGTTAGGGACTGAGGGGCAGAGAGATAGCAAATTCCATAATAAAGTATCTTATCTGGGTGGGGCAGTGCAGAGGGAGAAACAGACACCTGAAGGACATCACTCAAATTAGGCATCTTCCACCTTGAAAATGATGAAAGAAGACATTGCAAGGGCTTTTGAAATTCTTCCTGCAGCTCCCAGAGCATCACTCATCACCAAAGTTTTACAAATCACCTTTTTCTGGTCTCTGGAGTAAATCCATTTGTCTAAAGTTTGGGACCTTAGGATCAGAAGATGGAGAGATCTTGATCCTGACATGGAAATCAGAATTTCCTGGATTAAATGCCTTGAGAGAAGGGGTTTTTTTCCCCCCTTTTCTGAGTCTGATTTCTAGAGCAGGCTTTTCTCAGAAGGTAACTGCAGTATCTATGATTTTGGAATAGATATTGACAAGATCATGAAAGGATGAATTCCATGCAACCTACTACCACCATTCAAATATAAAGATAGGAATACAAAAATGCATGCCCTTTAGCCTTCAGTGCAGGTGGGGAAGGGGATGGAGGAGATCGTCCCTGGGGCGTACAAACAATATTGACCCCTCACTACATCCCTCATCCCTTCCAACAGTCCAGTAGCACACAGCACCCACTGTGTCCCAAACACTGGCTGGGTACTGGGACACTAAGTGCCTTTGAACTTCTCCTGGGGGCAGTCCTCTCTCCCCTTCCCTTTCTCTCTTTTCTGACATTTAAAAACCTGCAGAGAAAGACGCAGTTCACCAAAAGAAAGGAACTCAGAGCAGACATGAGTTGTTCCAACAGAAACAAATCATACCTGAGGTAGATTCCAGGGAGGAGGCCTCCCCAGAAAGGCGGCCTCCCCAGAAAGGCATGGCAGAACCTGGTTTTACCAGTGTCTGGGCTGGTCACTTGGATGTTACTTGGATGCTCTGGACTTCAGTTTTCCCCACCTATAAAATGAGGGTTGGAATAAACTATCCCTAAAACCCCTTTCAACCTTAAAGAGGCTTCCCATGTCTAGCACAGCATATCCTTAAGGAAGGCACACGTGGTGCGGTCATTACATACACACACACACACACACACACACACACACACACACACACACAGGTCTCGGACTCTCATTGTGATTGTGTGTTTAAAGTTCCCCGGTGATGATAGGCATGCCAGTGCCCGGATATAGCAAGATATCTTTCCTTTGAGGTAGGATTTGTTCCTGCATTCCTTTCTCACGGAGCACTGCAGTGTAGTCCGCTGCCTTTACAAAGCGCAGGCCACTGAGGGAAATCTCATTCACAAATGTAAACTCTCCTCTCCGTTGCGGAGAAGGTAAGTGACTGGAGAGGATACCACCAGCCCACTCCCGTGAAGAGCCTAAAATGTCCAAAGGGCACATTAGGCTTTTCTGGCAAGATGTCAGTGCCGGCTTCCTAGGACTATGCACCCCAGCGCTCCCCTTTCCAGGTCCCCAGCTGCAGAGTTGCCCCTACCCGGAAGGCCGGCCGTTCACCACTGCAGCTCTGTGGTCACTGGGGTGCGGGTGCCCAGTGGGCACTGAGACCCCTTCTATGCTCTTTCAAACCTACGCAGGAGAGTGCTGCCCTCTAGCGACAAATGGGAGCTGCAGCGCGCCCTGAGCCTCGGAGGGCGCTGAGGCTGCTGGTACCTACGAAGGCTGAGGTTGTGGCTGGCTGGTCCTTGAGGAGGGCGCCAGTGGCTGGGAAAGACTGACACTATCCCAGTGTATGGGCTCTGGGACTTTGTGATTACCCTTGAGGGCCAGGACGGATAGATAAAAACATGGATGGATAAATAAACAAGATGTGTGATGGGTAGGTGATAGATAAACCGAAAGGTAGATGGATGATGGATGATGGATGATGGATGACATGATTAGATATACCTTTGCCAGAACTTTCTGTATGTCAGACACAGGCTAAAAGCTTCCTCCCGTTATTTCATTTGCGTCTCTCTGGATTCTTAGGAATGGTGCATTACCTCTTGCTCCTATTTGCCAAATGAGAAAAGTGAGACCTTACACAGGTAAATAACGTGCCCCTTGGCAATCTTCCGCAGAGCTAGGAGGTGGTCTCAATCGAGAGCCCCAGACGCCACCATCGTCTCTCGGCCCCCTCCCTGCCGAGCGGATGTGAGCCCCCAAGCCCCAGACGGACAGTGTACCGCGTCCCTCGCCTCACCCTTGACACTACAGTCCTGGCACGCTAACATCACACCCGCCCTGCACCCCCTCTCATTCATCAAACATCCACAGGACACCCTAGGCAGCGCACTTGAGGCAGTGTCCCCGACTTGGAAGCCTGCCTAGGGAGCTGGGTAAAGACGGGTCCCCTCCCGCGGCGGCTGAACGACTTGCTGTCCCCAGAGGAACGCTGTTCCCAGCCACATTAGGCAAGGGGTCTCACTAACGTGCGAAAGGTCAGTCCTGAGATTTTAAGATTCCCGATAAGTTTCAATCATTCTTTCCTTTAACCCTTAACCGAGCGCCTAAGATGCCCCCGGCGCTGTTAGACGTTGCAGCAGGGAACTGGGAATCCAATGAAGAGGGACAGACGGTGGATAAATGACATTGGGGACGTCCCTGCTTGACACCCACTGCGATCACCCACTGCCCCAGGAAGAGGCGAAGAATGGGCAGGTTCACTAGCCCGAAGGGTCTCCAGGACATTACAGAAATCTAAGTCCGTCCACCTGCCTCCACCTTGTCTCTCTCCATGGAGCCCGCACCCTCAGGGAGTGCAATTTCAGTGACCTCACTCGGGAGGTACTTGATGTCATCCTACTCTCTCCCCACATGTCCTAACTGTCTCGGTGTATCACCCAGCCGCTAGCTGAGCCACCCAGCGCCCCCCACCCCCAGGCCGCGTGCCAGGGACGGGACCGACCCCTCCCACGAGGGCGTCGGCGAGGGGCTGGCGTAGGGCCTGCGTCAGCTGCAGCCCGCAGGCGATTGGGGAGCTCTCGCCTCCTTGGCTTGGGGTCTAATTATAAAGTGGCTCCCGCCGCCACCAACCCCGGGACAGCGAGGCCAGGCGAGGCAGGAGCTCTGAGCTCTGCAGACGCAGAGGACCGGGACTGTGAGGCCCGCGTCTGCCCGCGCACCCCGCCGCTTCGCCCCGACGCCCGCGCGGCTCACACCTGCCTTCTTCTCTCCTTTCCAGAGCAGTGCTTGGGACCCGATGTCTCCCACCAGCCTGCGCCATCCGATCGCCCTCAACGTGAGTGAACTTGTCCAAATCGCGCCTTTACTTGGGGCAGTCCGCTTGCCTTTTTTTTTTTTTTTTTTTTTTTTTTTTTTTTTTTTTTTTTTTTTTTTTTTTTGCGTTTCATTCATTGCATGGGGTGTCCCAACTTTCTTCTGTTTCCTGTTTGTGACCCGGGTGAAGCCCCCCCACCCCCCTCCAAGGATCCCGTTCTCTCGCATTTGGTCTTCGCATTCGGGTATTCTCTCCAGAATCCTCCTGAGACAGTGGAAGTCCAGAGAGAGCGCCGAGGTCCCGGGCATCCCCGGGTTCAGGGTGGCAACGTCAACCTGGGAACCGTAAGGCAATCTGCCTCCGGGCTTTCAGGAGCGACGTCGGCCGGACGGGCAGGGGTCCAGGAAAAAGCATCCCTGAGACCTCTTGCTGAACAGCCCCCGAGCTGGGACTTTACCAGCCAGGGATTCCTCGGAGGGACCCGCTTTGCTGCCAGCAGACTCCGATTTCGCGTTCCTTTCTCCCTGCAGACCATGGCGCGGTTCCTGAGACTCTGCACTTGGCTGCTGGCGCTCGGCCCGGGGCTCCTGGCGACAGTGAGGGCGGAATGCAGCCAGGACTGCGCGACGTGCAGCTACCGCCTGGCGCGCCCGACCGACATCAACCCCCTGGTGAGTGCAGCCGCCGTGGGTGGGCTGGTAGCGGAGTCAGTCCGGACACAGCCCGGCCTGAGGCCGTAGGGCGCGTCGCCTGGACACCATCGATCCCGCCGCCGCGGCGCAGATCTCTGGTGACGCAAGTGTCCGACAGTTCCCCGAACGCCAACAAAAGTCCCGCTCTAGTTCTCAATTTGGGGACCCGCGACCATCTAGGGACCGGTGAGGGCGGCAGTACTGCCACACAAAACAAGTTCATTTTAACCCTGGGTATGCGGGAGTCCCGAGGTATACTCTCTTCAGCATCTTGGAGAGCATTAGGTTGTCGCCCGACCTGTCCCAAGGAAGATGCTCTATCACCCCAGGTCTTAACATATCCTACCAAGGGCCCCTTCCACACAGTTCATCCTCCCATCCTTCCTGAAAATAATGTCTTTTTTTTTTTATTATTAGTGACACTTCGTTATCTTTCTTTGGATTTCATTTCTCTAGCACTTTCCTCTTCAGACCCCTCAAGGGCTGGGATCTGGAGGAAGGGAGAGGAAGGTGTGTGGGGCGGAGCAGTAGAGGGAAGAGAAAGAAATCAGCATGTCTTGCATGCAAGTGACTCTGGAATTCAACTTCTGTCTTATCTTGGATGTACTTTTGTAACAGCTACTAAGACAACAGTTTAATTTGGCTATGAATTAGGCACAGGAGAGGTGGCCAATGTCCAAAGAGGTGACAACAATGCCAAGATATGGGGTGGGGGGAGGGGAAGCTGAGAACAAAAAGAATACTCATTCTGATCAAAGTCCCTGTTCTCTTAAATCGCCCCTGGTGCTCTAGTGAATCAGAAGCTCTGATTTGGGACCCCAGGAAGCTTCATTTTCACCCACTCCTCCAACGATTCCTTTTCACTGTCTTCTCAATTTGTTGAAATTCTGTGATGACATAAAAGGTTCAGTAGAAAATGATGTATTGATCCAAGGAGTTAAGTTCCTCCTTGGAGCCTTTGAAGAAATTTTATGATGTAGATGTGTAAAATGGGGATGAAAATTAAGGAAAGAACTCCACAAAATCCCAAGGCATACATTTCAGCTTAAACGTTTGCTTGTTTCACTTGAGCTACCTGATCTAACTTCATTCCATTTGTGCAGGTACTAACATGGCCCTAAAGAGAAGATACACTGTAGGGCTTTGTATTTGAACTATGAAGAAATGTTGCATTTTAAATAGGGGTAACAATCCCCTTCATCTATCTTTTATCTTTCTGATTTAACTGTTTTTTGTTTTGTTTTGTTTTGTTTTTTGTTTTTTATTGGGACTTACATGTAGGGTTGTTATTTTCTCTGTGACTAAAGGCTTTGTTAATGACTATGTTGCTGGGACTATAGCAGTTCTGGAATTTCAGCTCAGATGCAGAAGACAGGAGAGATGAGGCTGCCTAACTAAAGCTATGTAGAATCGATGTAACAGATATTGAGCCTCTACCACCTGAAAGACACCTGTGCTCGGTTCTCTGGTAGAGGCAAAGCTAAGCAGGCATACCACAATTGATGTCCAAATTGAACGTACTGTCTGATATGATCTTGATCACAGAACACAAAGTGTGATAACTACTACCAAAAATGCGGAGACCTATACAGGATTTTATAAGTTAACATGACTTCTTTAGTTTTATTCTGATTATTTGTCATTATTTCTTTCTGAAGGAATCTCAATATTAAAAAGCCTTTTGTTAATAGTTATCAAAATATTCAATGGTAATTTTTGGCAAGGAGATAATTTACATTTCATTAGAGAATGAAATGTTTTTGACACCTGAACATCTTACACTTTCAATGATGTTTTTATTTCTTAGATATCAATAATAACATGGAATCATTTTAACTCTATCATCTTTAGATTTTTATACATACATACATTTAATTTTCTTAGACACAAAGCTTAAATAATTCTTAAGAGCAGGTTAATGGACCCTAAGGTATTTTGTTGCACTCATAAAGTGCTTTCTTGAATTGTGAAAATAATATTTGTCCAAAAATGACCTAGCTTTTCTAAATCAAGTGTCTGTAACCTGCATTATATAAGTACTTCAAGTGGCTATCAAAAGCCCAAAATGCCCAAAAATATATAAACTTTATAAATACTCATGCAATATTAGTTCTCTTTTTATCATACCCAAGTGATCTGTCAAATAGAAGAGAATCTTAACAAAATTATTAGAACATATAGCCTAAATCTTACAATGATCAGAATTTAATTATTATATAATAAAAAGAAGAAATTATATACAGATCATTTCTCATTCTCATTTTGTCAAATAATATGATTTCCATTGGGGGAAAATAAAAACTTTTTTGTACACCAATAACTAAATGTGAAGCAACATGAATAATGTGTAAACATTTACAAATGATAATTTCATATCAGAGCTCATCATCACAAACATTTGGTTCGAGGTAATTAAATCTGTTTTAATCTATTTAAATCTGTTTTCAATCAAGGAGGGGAGCAAAGCATCTTTACATTCAGCAAATCAATACATCATAATCCAAATAATTCATAGGACTTAAATTGAGTTTTAGAATGTCTTTCTTTTCCAATTTATTTTGAAATTGTTGTTTTTCTTTAAAAAATGAAAGTGTTTGCAGGAATACTCAATACCATTCCATGTAGAATAGTAACACAAGAAAGAAAGTAAACAAACCTTATATTATTAATATTGATTTTATCTGTAAGACAAGAAGATAAAAGGAATCTGAGGATGATAACCCTAATTAGGTAAAGAGAAATTTCTCCCTCTTTGTTAGAAAAAGCTCATACAAAATGCGATCAACCGCTGAAAATTATCCGGTGAAATTAGGTTGTAGCCGGCAGCCAATCTAGGTTAAATTTGGGTGGAAAAGGTCTTTTACAATATTGAAATGGCATTTTAGATACAATCTGTTAAAATTCAAGGAAAAATTCTAATTTGATTCAATTAATTACCCACAATGATTCCATTTTCCTTTGATTTGCCTGTTCAGTATATTGAAAGTTAGTAATAGAAAAAATGGCAATTATTTCATTATATGACAGTTTCCATAGCAAAGCACACATGCTGTGGTTCACAAAAATGTGATTACCAAATGAAATCAGAAAAGCCTCTTGGTATCACTAAATGGAATTCTTTCCCCAGGCTTGCACCCTGGAATGTGAAGGGAAGCTGCCCTCTCTCAAAACCTGGGAAACCTGCAAGGAACTCCTGCAGCTGTCCAAGCTGGAGCTTCCCCAAGAGGGCACCACTGCCCTCAGAGAGAACAACAAGCCTGAAGAGAGCCACGTGCTAGCCAAAAAGTACGGGGGCTTCATGAAAAGGTATGGAGGCTTCATGAAGAAGATGGATGAGCTTTATCCTCAGGAGCCAGAAGAAGAGGCCAATGGAGGGGAAATCCTGGCCAAGAGGTATGGGGGCTTCATGAAGAAGGACACAGAGGAAGAGGACGTCCTGGCCAACTCCTCAGACCTGCTCAAAGAGCTGCTGGGAACCGGGGAGAACAGAGAAAGTGGCCCCCACCCAGAAGCTGGTGAGGATGAAGAAGTGAGCAAGCGATACGGGGGCTTCATGAGAGCCTTAAAGAGAAGCCCCCAGCTGGAAGAAGAAGCCAAAGAGCTGCAGAAGCGGTACGGGGGCTTCATGAGAAGAGTTGGTCGCCCTGAGTGGTGGATGGACTACCAGAAAAGGTACGGGGGCTTCCTCAAGCGCTTTGCCGACTCTCTGCCCTCCGATGAAGAAGGTGAAGGCTACTCCAAAGAAGTTCCTGAGATGGAGAAAAGATATGGAGGATTTATGAGATTTTAACCTTCTTGGCAGCCAGTGACCCCAGCAAGCCTTCCTCTGCCCCCCCCAACCCTGCCCCCAGATCAGTAGTCTTATTATGGCGCACTGCTTGCATTGTAGAGTTGCCTTTATTGTCTGGATAACTATACAACCTGAAAGCACTCACTTCAGGTTCTGTGTTCTCTTGACGGTGTTTATGCTCAGTATTGGTCTATTGTAGTCGTGTCGTTTTCATGCTACAATCGCTGTTGTCCCTTTGTCCCTTTACTTTTGACAAAAAAAAAAAACAACAATAAATGCTTACTTGTAAATACAGACAATAAACCCATTATGCCAGCTGCATGACATTCTTGTAAGTTTCTTCTTCTTGGAGGCCCTTACTCCCTTTCTGGTTCCCACAGTATATCCTAAATTTGAAGACACTGAAGCCCTCTGCTTTGGGCAGAATCCTCACTGGTCTCCTTCTCTTCCAACAGCTGAGACTGCAAAGCCATTTTTTCAATTCCTCATATATAAACTCCTAGATGAGTGAACACTTTGAGCAAAGTATAGTGTATTTCCACTCTTGTTTCTGGAAGTCAGACACAGGAAGAAAGACCAAAGCCTAATAGAGAAACTACCCATGCCCTCATGTAGAAAGAAATCTGTACTTAGGTCCAGAGGTGCATGACTGTTTTCTTCAACAAAGTGTTTTAGAAGTTAATAAGAAACAAAAGATAATTTCGCCCCATTTCATAAATGCAGGTGAAGCCTAGAGAGGTTAAATTGCTGAACCAAGATTGCCCAGCATTGAAGGCTAGAAATAGAATCAAGGCCCCAAACTTCTTGTTCCTGAGCAATGTCCTTTATACTCTCACTCCTGATATCTTAGTCAGATCACTGCCAAGAATTAGAAGAACTCGGGACCGTATCTTGTTCACTAGTGTATATCCTTACACCACCACGAATAGTGGGTTCTCCAGTATCTGACAAATGGACATATGAGTGAATAAAAGAATGAATGAAGTTCATGATCAGATCACTGGAAAAAGTAGTATGGATATTTTAGAAGCCAAATTATCACACAAAGACATTTATGGTTACTTCATATTAATTAAACCATTTGGGGCAACATTCAGGAAAAACAATAACAAGGAAGAGTAACATGTCCTCCTTTTCTCTAATTGAAACCACCTGCAGCTAAAGTCCCATCCACTAGGTCATTTTTCCTGGACCCTCCCCCATTCTCTCGTTTGGTGTGCTTCCCCCAAAATTCAGAGTTCAGCAACTCAGAAAAAGAGAGGAGTCGTCTCTGCCCTGCAGTCCACCAGTGTGCAAGCCAGTGTACTGCATTCTGATGAGGCAGCTCTGCTGTCCTGGCCAGTCTGCCCCTCTGCAGTCCCCAAGACACCAACATGGCTGTGCACTATTAGAAAACTCTTCTTCTCCTGATCGGTGCATGAGGTATTAGTCAGTACCACTCAGAGCCACACCACAATCTATCTTCCTGATCCCTGGCAAACTAACTTTTTGTTCCAGGTGAGAGCCTTCTCCTTTTGAACTGGAAATGGCAGTAATGGAAATGTTTGAAGCAGTTCGGGAGAAAGGTGATAAATAGCAGCTGCCCTAGGAAGCCAGTGTCATAGACAATAGGGAGGGGTAAGTCGGTAGCACTTGGGAGGTATTGTGTCTTCAGTCAGCCTTAGCCAATTGTTTCCCTGGGCAATGCCAGGCTTTTCAAAAAAAAAAAAAAAAAAGACACTTGAAACCCAGATTTTCATGGTAATAGCCCAAGTTTTTAATTTGGGTCATTTATTCCGTTTAAAACAGTGTGGACCAAACAAAACCCAACTACAGGTCAGACTGGAGAGACATGGGGCTAGTCTTTTGAGAAAAAAAGTCACTTAATTCTTTCTCTTAGAGCAAAGGATTCCAAATCTTGGCAACAGGAATCCAGCCTATATCCTACAAATGGCAAGAGTAAATTGCCCTTGTCCCTCCATGATAAGTTAATAGCATAGTTATTGTAATAATACAATGTATATTACACACACACACACACACACACACCTTATAAAACAGGGTTTGAGGAAATCACAATTTTCACGACTAAATGAAAACAATATTTTTCAAATCAAAAATAGCTCTTCAAGCAGGAACCCCTTCTTTTCTATTTTGGGGTAGCTGTGTAGACCAGACTAAAATGTTAAGAGTGGTTAACAAACCTGTCACCTCTTTCACCACCTGTCACCTTGGCTGGAGGCCAGCAACGCCTGGGACAGGACAGTATCACTCATTCTTTATTTCTTCCCCCTCCTCACACCTGGTGGAAAATGAGGAATCTAGAGGGTGCTCCACAAATGTTTAGGGAGGGAGAAAACAGAGAAGAAGGACAGGGAAATAAGAAAAGAAGAGAGTAGATGGTCAGCCACGAGGGTGCCTTCTCTCTGGCTGCCTATGGGGCTGCCTGCTTCAGTGTGAAAGGTCAAATGAGGTTGAGTCTCACAGTAAGTATCACAGTGGTTCAGGAAATGGGACTCAAGGGGTGCTCTATGGGTCTTCCCGAGTCCTCAAATCTCTCTCACGTTGTCTGGCCTGTAGTCTGAAATCCATCATTAGAATCTTGCGCCTTTAACCTTTAAAGACTTTGATTTTCAAGAATGTCCTAATTGGGGTGCCTGCATGGCTCAGTCAGTTACGCGTCTGCCTTGGGCTCAGGTCATGATCCCAGGGTCCTCAGTGGGGAGCCTGCTTCTCCCTATGCCTCTCCCTCTGCCTGCTGCTCCCCCTACTTGAGTTCTCTCTCTCTCTCTCTCTCTCTCTCTCTCTCTCTCTCTCTCTCTCTCTGTCTAATAAATAAATTTAAAAAAAATCTATTTAAAAAGAACGTCCTAATTAGATTTCCAGCAGCCTTTGCCTGAATCATGGGGGATGCCGTTTTAAACGAAGAGAACGGGGGATGGTTAACTAATAACTTAGAAAACTGTGACTGTGGACTTCAGTGTGCGCTCATCACAGGTGGTTCAGGGGTCAGGAAACATGGGAGGGACTAGGGTTAAAACTAGCATATGACGAGGACTCAGGATTAGCTGGGCTGGTTGTGCCAGGAACTCCAAGCAGCTGCTGAGTTGAGGGCCTGGAGGAAACTCCGCTAGCCCTTAGTGTGGAGGGGCATACTCCCTGCAGAGGGCGCTGCTGCTCCATCGCCACCTTTCCTAGCACTGGGGTCCCCTTCACCACCACCGGCGCGCTTCAGCTGCACCAATTCCACCCCAAGGCTAGTCTTGGTCTCTGTTGCTTCTGAGTGTTGATAGCTCTGGGAACTCAATGTGTAAACTGACCAGGCTGCCTGGGTAGAAAGCCCAGCTAGTTGTGTGATGTGAAGCCCTTTCCTCATTGTGCGGTTGAGATAACTCCCAGTTCCAAAACAGAGATATTGGGCTTTTCCCTACCCTACCCTGCCTCATTCTGGGCTTCTCAGGAATAAGGTGTTCTGTCAGTCCTCTCCAGGATGAAGAGCTCTCTGTGAGCTTTGGTCTGGTGAGAGCCTGAGAAAGCCCAACAAGAGTATTCTCTCTTCTGAGGTTTGTGTCTCACAGAGCAGGAAGGACTGCAGTGCCCCTAAATAATCATCTCCACTTTCTCAATCTTTCATTACAAACATGAACGCCTGACAAAGTGATCCAAAAATCAAAGGCAAGAAAAAACTGAACTTCGAACTACAGATGTTTCTCCTTCTTCCTCTCCTTCTCTCCCTCCTCCTCCTCCTCCCTTCTTCTTCTTCTTCTTCTTCTTCTTCTTCTTCTTCTTCTTCTTCTTCTTCTTCTTCTTCCTTCTCCTTCTCCTTCTCCTTCTCCTTCTTCTTCTTCTTCTTTTTCTTCTTCTTCTTCGTCGTCTTCTTCTTCCTCTTTTTCTTCAAGGATTTTTATTTATTTGACAGGGTGAGAGCATAAGCAAGCAGAGTAGCAGGGAGAGGGGAAAAGCAGGTTCCCGCTGAGCAAGGACCCTGATACAGGGCTCAATCCCAGGACCCTGAGATCATGACCTGAGCTGAAGGCAGACGTTTAACCAACTGAGCTGCGTAGGCACCCCAGAGGTTTCTTCATAGGAGAAAATGAAGGAGGAGCATACAGCTTTGAATGCTTTGAAACTATGACTACTGTGAATATGTACAGGCTTTTTTCTGGGCGTATACCTAAACACTCCACGAATCATTTCATTCATTCAACAAATAATAGAGCTGGCTTCTGGAAAATTGGTGTAAGAGCATTCCAGACTGAGCAAACAGTGAGTGAGTGCAATGCCCCAGAATGAGAGCACGTGTGTAACTGGAGGAACAACACTTATGAGGCCTTCAGGGCTTTTTAGTAGAGTAGATGCAACAGAGAACAATTCATGTTTGAGAGCCGAGATAAGTGGCAACATAAGCTGATGTGTTTCAATCTTCCTTGCTGCCAAGTAGAACAATTTCCCTCACTGCCCATTCTCCTGAGAGAAGAATGTTCCAGTTATATCAGTTATATTCATCATCCATATCTGTCATCCCTTGACACCCTTCAAAGCACCCTGGTTTATTGGGGGGGACAGTTATATTTTCATGTTTTATGATGAAAATACAATGAAGATATTTTCCTAATCACGTTCTATACCAAAAACCAGCACTTGCAAAGTTCACTCATTGCTTAGAGAATGGAAAACAAAAAAATAACCCATATAATCCTATTAGTGACCAGGAATGCCTGTCTCAGCAGAGAAGGGGGTACAACAATCACTCAGCAGAAGGAACCTGGCAATAACTTAAGTATACCCATGTCACATGCTTATGCTTTTTCTCTTAAGTTTTTTTTTTAATCAAGTATAACATATCTACAGAGAAGTCCACATTATCACAAGAACATATCTCCCTGAATTGCTAAGAAGCAAACATCCTGATTAAACAATTGGCTGGTAGGGCTGGAGCTTTAGGTCAATTGGGAATGGGCAGAACTTGCACAGTGAGCCATCTCTTCCCTTTTCACTGCTAAAAGTTATTTACTGAGTACATATTTATGAAACATATACCTCACTATTTTAGGCCCAGGGTTGCAGGAAACAAAAAGTCCAGCCCATTTTCTGCTTTCTTAAACTTACATTCTACTGGACAGAGTGAAACACCAACCAGTAAACAAAAAAGGTAATTTCAGCTAGTTTTAAGTGCTCTACTTGTCTTTCAAAGAAAATTCAAACAAATGCAGAACTTCCTCTTTCATCTCTCATACCTTCCACAGAAGTCACTATTAAAAGTTCAGTGTTTATCTTAAATATATATATTTTTTTCATTATTGAGTACACACACATGCCTGCATGGATATACACTGTTTTATTTTCATTGTCAACATGAATAAAATAATTCTGTATGTATTATTCTTCCACCTTTGTTTTTCACCTAATATATCTTGGCAATATTTCCACATCAACCGTGTAAGTCTGCCTGATGTTTTTCAGCTACTGCATGGTTAATGTGTAAGATGTGGCTTTGCTTTTTAAAAACAACTCCACTGGCAATTTTTTCATTTTACCAACAGTGCTGTCATAAAAATCCTCATAAATATATATGTACTACATTACATGCACTATCTGGTATAAAAAGTGTGTGTGTGTGTGTGTGTGTGTGTGTGTGTGTGTGTGTGTGTAGCAGTAGCTGTAGTAGTTGTCAAGCAAAATACCACACAATCCCAAGGCAAGACTTTAAACACTTCTGTCCATTGTATCCTGTACCAGAGTCACCAAGGAAAATACAGTACAGTCAGGCATGCACAGACCAATGTTTCACTCACGTAGAGAAGAGACAGGGCAAGATCAGCTTCAATCCTGGGCATTTGGTCCCCCAGTGAAAAGCAGGTCTCTATCCATGGCCAACATGGGGTGCTTCATCTACCTGCACCCCTCTTGTGTGGCACTGGAAGGAACACTGTGCCCTCCCTGCAAAAGGACAGATACTGCAGTGGGGTCGGCCAGGTGTTATATCACACATACCACACTTTAAGCAAGGCAAAAGAGCGCTCACACAGGTTGAAAAGCTTCCAGAAGGATGTGTGGGTTCTGAATCTCTTGATAAGGAAGTGCAGGGTCAAGGCTCATTCTTATATAGACTGCTTCTGAGACCGCCTCTCATACCAGTACTGTACATTGCAACTGTTCCATAGAACAACCTCCTCTATGGAAGGTATGCTGTTCAACCTTCCATAGAACAAGCCTGCTTCTCCCTCTCTCACTCCCCCTGCTTGTGTTGCCTCTCTGGCTGTGTTTCTCTCTGTCAAATAAATAAAATCTTTTAAAAAATACCATACCAATTTATAATCTTATCTAATATATATATATATATGGCGCCATTTATATGTTTGGTGGTTTGTCTTTTTCTGAATCTATTTCTAGGTGATCTTTTGACAGATTAAATCCCTTTTCTGTATATATTGAATTATGTAATTAAGAAGTTCAAGTTTTCCATCATGTGTATCTTAAGCTGTAAATGTAATGCCTCAAATTACAAGTCTCTTGGAAAAGCCTTGGAATTACACTTTCTCAGAACTCTAGAAATCACATGATTGTGTTCTGAATGAGACCATTACTCCAAGAAACAAGTCTGTCTGCTGATGGTAGCTTTAATGTGATATCATTCTTTGCAAAATAAACAGAAAAAAAAAAAGGCGGAAGTTTTTGAGAGCTGGAACACATCACATCCTTTGTGCCCAAATAATATCATAAAACAATCAGCTACTAATTCATGCATTTCAATTATTGATGCAAACAGCTTTCCAAAACTATAGCACAGCCTAGTAATGGCTGCCAAAGGAAAGAAGACATATAGGGCTTTGTTGTTGTTGTTGTTGTTGTTGTTTAGCAGTTTCTAAAATTCTGACTTTTTAAAAATTTTTTAAGAACTTTTATTACATTATTTATTTGAACAGAATACTGAGCCGTAGAAGGAAGGCCAGGCCAAAATGGCTTGATATGATCAAGAGTCTCTAAATTAAAACCTGACATCTGCCTTGAAGCAACTTAGGAAGATTGGTCCCATTGAGCATCTTTTGTACCTGAAGATCTTTAAGAGAAATCAAAATTAAATGTTATATGACTGGAACCTGGCTATACAAGGTCTTAGAAGACATTCTAGCAAAAAAAAAAAAAAAAAGAACTTTTATAGAATTTTATCAGAATTTAAAGCCACTAAAATAAAACATGTCACTTAAGATCAATCAACCATTATAAATCAATTACACTAGAAAGCCAATTGCTGATATATCCTATTACTAATGACTTCTAAGGGTTCACTTCTTCACTTCTCCCTGCTTAGTGTCACCAAGCTAGTCATGGTCTTTCATTATAGCTCTCACAAAACACTCTTTTTTTTATTACTGTTTGGTTTATTTTTCCCTTCATAGTACATGTTTCATTTTAGAATTATTTGTTAATTTGTGTGATTGATTTCTGTCTCAACAAGTGGGAAAGTAGAAACCATCTCCATTTTACTTGTTATTGGTATTCAATAAAACAGCATTATGAGTCCAAGCTCCCATCTGAGCTCATAGCAAAGATATGTAAATTGTTTTAAGAAAAACATGGCTATGCTCAGAAAAATATGAACTTCATGGGGTGAT
>PITA01015432.1:0-50168 GCA_004023965.1 Spilogale gracilis
GTGGGAGAAGGAAAGCAAATGGGAACTAGGGTAATCTAGGGAGGGAAACGAAACAACAGAGACTTTGAACACAGAAACAAACTGAGGGACTTGGAGGGAGGGGGGTGGAGGGATGGGAGAGCCTAGTGGTGGGTACTGGGGACACCTAAAGCGTGGAGCACTGGGTGTGGGGAATGGGGAATGAATCTTGAAACACTGGGAAAAAAAATTTTAGTAACAATAAAAAAAAAAAAAGAAATAGGAGAATACATTAAGTACATTTCCTCCTCATCCTCTCATCCTATGATGAACCCTTAGAAAAGAGAACTGGAGGCTTTTAAAAGAGAAAATCTAAGGCCTTAACGATTCTCCAAGGTACACCTTAGAAAAGGCTTTGTAGCTAAATAATAATTATTAGGCAAATTAAATTACCTTTAGAATAAGAAGCTCACTATTCTTACTTTACACTAAGAACTGCAGAGGATTACCTTGAAATCTCCTTGACATTGGTCTAGAATTGCTTTCTGATAAAGACTGCCTGAAAAGCAGATCTTTCTTTCTTTCTTTTGGGTAGATTTGTAAAAAATAAAAAATAAAAAATAATGAAACCAGCTATTACTTTTCAAAAGATAGATCCTCTCCTACCCCATCTTTTTTTTTCAATATAGAACTTTGGTATTGCTCAAAAGGATGTGGGCATGTCAGGGGGCCTTTACAAAATTCTTTTGATAGAAAGAAAAAAAATAATCTAGATGGACAGGAGATCACCAAAATTCCTTTTATTCTTAGTAATTACTGGAACTGAGAGAGGAGCTTAGAGTATGGCTAATGTTCCCCCAAGGAAATGTCAAACTGTCATCAGCAGAGAAGCCTTTTATCAATATCTAGGACTCCAAGGTATGGAGGGACATGAGGAATATCATAAGCTATTCCAGTTACTAGAAATTTTGTCAGGCAAACTGAGCTAATTCTGAACATGTGGATTATGGGTGCAGCTGGTGCCTCCTCAGGCAGACCCTGTCATCTGGCTGCAGGGACCATGCCCCAGCTGGTTGGAGTGTTGGCCTTGGATGGTTCACACCTGGTCCTGTCCCAAGAGCAGAGCCCTCAGCTGTGTGAGAGTTTCCTGCCTGCGAGGTGATGCCCTGCCCCAGGGGGGGCAGATGGAACAGCTGGCGCTCACTGACCGCCTGACACAAAGCTACAAAATGCTGGCCTCTCCTTTAAGGGAGAGAAATTCTATGGCACATTTGTGACCCAGAGGGTCCCCTATGGGGCTTGCTTCAGCCAGACCACAGCACATCCTTGCTTAGCTTTTCTCCTCTGTCAGACATCTTGCTTTCCCAGGTTTCTTTCTTCAGGGATCATTCCCTCAACAAACCTCTTCCACAAGAATCTCGGCTGAGGCTCTGCGTCTCAAAAAGCTGACCTCAGATCGTGAATTAAATAAAATGAGACTCTCTTACGTCATTTCTACAACCCCTTTTCTGTCCCTTTCCTCTCTGCCAACCAGTTATTCACGTTTTTCACACTTTCTTTTTTGTTTTTTTTTTAAATAAAAATCTTCCCTCAGGAAAAAATCTGACAGCTTCAGCCTCATACACATTTATGACATATGAAGCTTCAGGTTCTCTCTTCTGGGGCAGTGCCACCTCAGCAGACATAAAGAACATGACTGGAATGGAGGAAGTCATTATTGGCGGCTCAAGGATTTTGAGGGGGATGGAGTTAACTCTTTAGCACCGAAACCAACACATCACAGGTCAGTGTATATTCTGCCTAAATACATTTTATCTTAATTAAAAAGTGCTTATCTCATTTGTTTTTGCAAAATTATGACCCCTGACACTGCCATGAGTATTCCAAGGGGCCTACCAAGCTCTCTCTATGTTTGGGGTGGGCATGAGGGGATTCTGGAAGCAGTAGCCAAGTGTCTCTTCCCCCACTCCTGTATCTCATGGCCTCATTCTTTCCCTGGAATTACGGTGACGTAGACCTGCTAGTTCAGCATTTCCCAAAGGATTCTATGTTCAACTACCTTTGGAAAGTATCATTTATCTTATCCCCATTTGGCAGGGTGGGATTCACAATGTCATTAATAATTAATACATTAAATTTACAAAATAAGGTTGAATATATTAAATAAGTGTAAATATATTAAATAAAGAATCCTATTTAACTTCCTGAGCCCAGACTTTTCTAAAATTACCCATAGAATCCAATTTTTCTGGCTCATAGTTTAGGAGATACCCATCTGTTCCCATTTCCTTATTTTACACATAAGAACCAGAGGCCCCCAGAGTTTAGCTTCTCTGATTTTCCAGCTCCCTGGGTGACAAGCAGCTCAAGCTGGGCTGTGATGCGACACATCCTAGAGGCAGGACTGTCCAGCGGCCCCACTAGCAATGGGCGGGGTGAGAACCGGAAGCTGCGCTGCTTGAGCGGTCCACACAGCCAGGCTCCACAGTCCACCTTCAGAGGGTCACGTTACATGGTTAACAGCTCAGTGTGTGAAATGTGAGCTTCAGACCTCCTGTTGTATCTGTATAAACAGACAAAACTGTCCCAGACCAAGTTGACCAAACAAATGACCTGTCTGCTTTTATTGGGTGCATCTCTGCGGAGCTGAAGCCACCTTGGAGGTTTTGGGATTCACCTGTTTCAATTCAAGGTCATTCTCCATTCCAGCGATCTCAATGACTTCGATGATTCCGATTTTCTGGGTTTTATCCGTGATTTTTTTTTTTTTTTAACAAAGTGATTCATATTTTTTTAACGCTTGGCAATTCTCTATACTTATACCTTCAAGTTTACATTGTCTACAATTGCTGTTTAATAACACTTTGGTTCTTTGATCAATGAAGTCAAATTGAAAGGCTCTTACTCTATGAAAAATCGAAGAGTTTACATTCAAAATAACTTAGGCTTGTCTTTCAGCTCCAAGCAGAAGAGGACTTGAGTTTCTTTAGAGATATGTCACAAAGCCTGCATATTTATAAATAAATTAGAGCCCTGGTGAGTGAGTGAGTGAGTGAGTGAGTGAGTGAGTGTGTGCACGCGCGCACGTGTCTTCAGAAATAAGTCCTCAGGCTTCCTGCTCCCTTTTCAGCTCAGCAGAGGCAACTGTAGCAAAAAGCTGCTATCGCTGGAAAGAAAATCAGCCATTTTATACTCTGTTCAGTATTCGGCCTTTTAACTGGGTCTAAACACATTTATAAAGAAGACACTATCAGGACAGCTTGCCTTTGGGCCACTCCGGGTGCCACCAGGGCAGAAGCCGACAGACCGCAGAGAATTTAACCAGGTGGGTCTGGCAGATCCACGCCCCAGTTCACTAAGGTCATTGGCAAGTTCAACAGCGCAGCCACACGTGCACCGCCACCTTCCTCACTTGCCCTCAAATCCTTGCAACTCATGATTAGGAGCCTGCAGTTCTGCTTGGGGCACCAGTACCCTTCTCCTCTTTAAGCAACAGGGGGAGTGTCTCCAGGTTTCCTGACCTGCCATCCTCCTGGTTCATTCTCACCCTGTACCAGTGAGGAGGGGAGCAAAGCAAAACAAAGATCCCCACAGTTATATGCAGAAACATAATATTTCAAAGGTAAAGAGGACCTTAAACATCATTTCTGTGCACTTTCACCAGGAAAATTGTGCCTTTCCAGGAAGGCCTACCATCCTCCTTCCTCTGCCCAGGCTCTTGGAGCAGGAGTGTTTTGTAGCTGTTGGCAATGCAGCTTTCCCTCTGCACAACCTCAGGAGTGTTTTAAGCCTCCACACGTGCGTGCACACACATGCTGTTTGGAGGACTGGGAGTGGGAGGCAGCAGGAAACGGAAGACAGAATAAAGGGTGGCGATGAACTGAGTTCAGAGTCAGCTGAGCAATACTTTGGGTCCCACGGAGGTTTCCAGAAGCCCTATGTTATGGGCTAGCCAAGTCTGAGCTCCAACAAGCTTCAGCTAGAACAACAGCTGGAGCACCTCCCCTCCCCCAATATGCTTCCTGCTCCCCCCCACACACCACCCCTTTAATTAAACAAATTTAAAGTAGGGCACATGGGTCTTCAAGAAAATTGTTAAACAACTAGAAGAACAGATGTTATCGCCTGAAAAGGAAGTATTCGTTTTGGCAAAATAAATTTGTGTGTACGTGTGGCCAGAGCTAATTCTCAGCAGATTTTGTGTTCTGCATCTCCAGGAACATAATTGTTCTCTCTGTGTGGAATGATCGTTCATTCCTGGAGAGATTCAATCGTTCCCTTGTATTACTTTGCTGAGGCGGCCATAACACAGTATCACAGACTGGGTGGTTTCAACAACAGAAATGTATTTTCTTACCGTTCTGGAGGCTAGACATTCAAGATCATATAGAGTAGTCCCCACTTCCGGCCCCCCATGCACACCCTTGGCCACAATTTCACTTTCCGTGGTTTCAGATACCCGAGGTCAAACCCCAGAAGATGATCCTCAGTAGTAGCTTAAAGTTACAGCATCAGCCTCTGTCATTCACCTCCTGCCATCTCTCCGACTCGTGAGGGTGTTCTGTCATCCCACACCCTCACGAGAAGGAAGCTGAGCACAGTACAATAAGATATTTTGAGAGAGAGAGATACCACATTTATTTTTTTATTACAGTATATTGTTATACTCATTCTATTTTATTATTAGTTATTGTTCATCTTTGACGGTGCCTAATTTCTAAATTAAACTTTACCATAGGTATGTATGGATAGGAAAAAACAGTATGTATAGGTTTTAGTGCTATTCATTGTTCCAGGCATCCGCTGGGGGTCTTGGAACGTGTTGCCCACAAATAAGGAATGACCACTGTATTGGCAGGGTAATTTCTTCTGAGGCCTCTCTTGTTGGCTTACAGATGGCCATCTCCTCCCTCTGTTTTCATATAGTCTTTCCTGTATGTGTATCTGCATCCTAATTTCCTTTTTTTTTTTTAATTAGGTAGAAATTCCACATCCAGCATGGAGCCCAGTGCAGGGGCTCACAGCCCTGAGATCAAGACCTGAGCTGAGATCAAGAGTCAGGTGCTTAACCAATTGAGCCACCCAGGTGCCCCCTAATTTCCTCTTTTTTTAAGGATACAAGTCATATTAGAATTGGGTCCCATCTTTATGACTTCACTTTAAATTAATTTCCTCTCTAAAAGCTCTAGTCCCAAATACAGTCATATTCTGAGGTACTAGGGGCTAGGACCTCAAAACATGAATTTTGGGAACACACAATTCAATCCCTAACATCTCCTGATATGTGTAGGAAGAAAAAAACACAAATGAATTGGACTACACTCCTAGCATCTCAATCAAAACAATGAGAATGATAATTGATATTCCCATCCTATAAATGGTGACGTTATTCATGACCAAAATGTACTGATGTTAGATCACTGTATTCTGAAGTAATTCTGTTGAACAAAAAGATGTTGTTATGGACAAAGAATGGGGGTTCACCTGAAGTATTGGACATTCTTCCTGTCAGTTATCTGGGAATGTGTTTTTCATAGAACTGGAATAGAACCCAGGGAAGAAACCATAGACTAAGAGACTCAGAGGAAAAATGGGTCTGACGTCCAAGACTTAGACACGGATTCCCATACTCCTAGCATTGGGATAAGTCAACCCCTGCTACAAGGACGAAACCATGTAGTATTTTTGCTGGTTACACCACTAGTAAAAAGCATTTGGCAAAAGCTTCAGATTAACTAGTGGAATTAATATTCACCACACACATTTGCCCAGTTGCTGGCTTGGGGCAGGCAAGGGTGAGAGGTCCTGGACCACAGGAACACCAAGTCCATTGCTTGATTTCCAGCCACTTTATAAGGCAACAGCTTTATTTTCTTTTCTTTTCTTTTTTGATATTTAATTGGGATAAAGCCATGTAACATAAAATTTACTGTTATAACCATTTTTAAGTGTGCAATTCAGTAATATTAAGTATACTCACATTGTTGTGCAGCTAATCCTTAGGTTCTTTTTATCTTGTAAAACTGAAATACTGTACCCATTAAAAAACTCCCCATGTCCCTGTCCCCTCGGCCCCAGTAATGACCCTTCTGCTTTCTATTTATAGGACTATGACTACTCTAGGTACCGCACATAAGGCGAATCATGCAGTATTCACCTTTTTGCAACTGTCTTATTTGACTTAGCATAATAACGTCAAGGTGGTTATGGCATGTGTCACAAATTCTTTCCTTTAAGGCTAAAGCATATTCTCTTATATGTAAATACCACATTTTGTTTATCTATTCATCCATTGATGGACATTTATATGGTTTCCCCTCTTGGCTCCTGTGACTAATGCTGCTATGAACATGGGTTGAGACGCTGCTCTCCATAATTTTAGCTATATACACCATAATAGAATTGCTGGACCAATATGGGACTCTATTTTTAATTGCTTAATTGTTTATTTTTAAATTTTTTTTAAAGATTTTATTTATTTATTTGACAGAGAGAGATCACAGGTAGGCAGAGAGGCAGACAGAGAGGAAGAAGCAGGCTCCCTGCGGAGCAGAGAGCCCGATGCGGGCCTTGATCCCAGGACCCTGAGATCATGACCTGAGCCAAAGGCAGAGGCTTTAACCCACTGAGCCACCCAGGTGCCCAGGAATCTTTATTTTTAAGCCAAGTAATATATTCACTTGGTTCAAAAATCAAAATGATATCAAATGCTTTGCACTGGGAAATCTTAATAATCCATGCCTTTTCATCATCCCAACCACCAACTGTAGCTAACCACATATGTCATTTTGTGTATCCTTCAAGTGTTCTTTTATGTAAATATGTGTATTTGGCCTCATTTTCTAAGGCCACAGGTAGCTGTGGCAAGCAGGATTTTGGCGCCCAGGACCATCAGCTGTATCTGTGAATATGTTTTATTACAGAGCGAAATGGACATGGCAGAGGGAATTAAGGTCATGGGCCTAAAGTAAGGAGATTATCTTGGATTACAGAAGTAAGGGCCAAGGTAATCACTTGAGTAGCAGAAGAGACAGGAGAGGTAAAGCAACAGTGGATAAGAAAAGCCCAGGAAGGACTCACTGAGGCTGACTTTGAAGACAGAGACAGTGAGCCAGGAGCCAAGGAGCACAACCAGCTCTAGAAATGAAGAACTATTTGGGGTTGGGTTGGGTTGGGTTGGATTGTGGGCCGGGTTGGGTTGGATCTCAGAGTATTTACATTCGGATCTCCGAGTATTTACATGACCTGAGGCACACAGAGACATTAATAAGGAAACAAGTACAGATGGCCTGTTATGGAGAAAAGTAAAGCAGGGTATGAAAGTGCCAGGAGCAGGGAGAGGACAGGTGTAATTTTATATAAGGTGGCATCTGAGCAGACACCTGAAAGAAGGATATTTGGATATTTGGAGAAAGATACGCTTTATTTCTTTTTTTAAAAAAATTATTTAATTCAATTAGCCAACATATTGTACATAATTATTTTCAGATTAGTTTCAGATTATCAGTTGCCTGTCACACCCAGTGCTCCTCACATCACAAGCCTTCTTAATGTCCATCACCCAATTTATTTCTTAATGATTCCTCAAATGTTTATTAAGCACTTACTATATACCCAGCACCGAACAATGCAAAAAGGAATGTGATGTAAGGCCTGATCTTGGATCTCCTCTGCCTTTGAGTTTATAGATTAGAAGGGAAAGATTGACAGGCAAACAATCCTCTGAGGAGTCCCGTGTGTTTGGGTGGAGATCCATGGGAAAGAGGGAATCTGATCACTCCTCTGCAAAAGCTTCAGAGAAAGTGCCCTGGAGCTTATCTACAAGGAAAGCAGTTGCTCACCTGGATCTGGGAAAGGGCATTCTGGGCTCCAGGGAGAAGGTGCTGGAGGGTCAGGAGAGCTGTATACAGGTCATTCAGCAAGGATGGGGTGGGGTTCCAGAGGGGATTGTCAGAGGGAGGGGGTTTACATAGAAAGTTAGGGCCACATGTAGAAGTCCTTACCTGCCATTTTAAGATTCATACCATGTTCTGTGTCTGATGAGGAGCTTCCACAAGAGTTTAAGCAGGCTAATAGGATAGTAGAAATTACTGAGGCAACAAGAATGAAGACAGGATCACAAGGAGTCCAAAAACAGAACCTAAGCAGAAACTTCACTTGTTTTCTCTCTAGATTAGTAATATGGATAGAACCAAACTTTGAGAGATAAATATTTAATAGCAATATTGAAGAACTGCTAGTTAGGAGAAAATATTGAAATTAGGTTTGACAGTTTCTCTTTTTACACAAATCTGATCAAAGATACATTTAAATTGACAGTAACCAAACAGTCCATGTCACTACCCTTACCGTGGTATCCACCTGCAGTTAGCAAACTGGAATTCTTAGCTCCTATGTTCTCCTTTGCTTGATGGATAGATTCTTTACCTTTGGATTCTTCAGTGAGAGATGAAAGCTGAACTCAACAGCACCCACAGAGAGCCATCTTTTTAAGCACTTTTTCATATTGTAAATGTATCATTTCAGGAGGAGTTTGCTTTGTGTCTACAAAGGTGTTAAGTGCAATGCATTTTACACTTGATAATTGTGGTTTGTTTTGTTTTGTTTTGTTTTTGTTTTTTTGCCTAACCTTCAATTTGCTACTTAACAGAGTACATCTACACTTCCAATTGAAAGATATTAGAGACATAATTCTATGGGGGGGGGAGCTAATAATCCTTTCTTAATCCTTTATTAACCAACATACCAAAGCTTCATGGCAGAGATCACCCTTTGCAACTTGAAAACTCTTAAATTCAGTTGTGCTTTTTGTATATTGTTTCTTTCTTAGAATGAGGTCCTTTAAAAAGCCATAGCTGGGTGAAACAAGTTGAAAAATGTATGATGTGTAATAGATGTGGGTATTATTGAATCTTCCCACACACACACACACCCCCCCCACAGAAGAGAAGGTATGAAAACTTGGGAAAACACTGGCCACAGCCTCTTCCAAGACCCTGCACCTAATTTTGCATTTGCACTTTCCGATCCTTGAGGAAGGCCTCCTCATTGTTCCTCTGAAGACACTAGACAATGTGGACTGTTAAGCCTGTATAAATCAGGCCACACCAGTCTTGGAGTAAGGTCAGGCCCAAAAGAGAGTTTTTCTGATTGCACAGCAGCTTGTTCTGTGGTGGTTGTAGTCCTCCTGAAATTCCTTCCAAATATTTCCAGGAGGTTCCCGGAGTATCTCATATGTGTCTCAACCTAAATTCTCTAAGCAACGACAGTTGTCACTTTCCTTCTGCCTGTCCCACTTCATAACAGAGATGGGACTTGTCACTGTTAACAGGAAAAGTCACAACTCAACTGTTGATACCAGCTCCTCTTCGGGTGCCCACCCCACCCCAGTCAAAGGGATCCAGGCCAGTGCTGAGGAGGGAGACTCCTGTCCTCAGGGTACCATCTCCCTAACCTATCACCGTCTGCCGTGACAGTGATTTCTCTCTTACAACCCTTCTCCCTGCTCACCCAAATTCTCAGCCTTGATGCTACAGGGTCTTGTCTGGAGGACAGATAAGAGAGATATCATGCTGTGCTTGAACCAGCTCAGCTCTTTCTTCACCTACTGTGTGTTCTTTCTCAAGAGGACCTATGGTCCCTCCAGTAACACACACTCCACCAGGCTTATGTAGACATTCCCAAAGATGGAATGGAGTAGAGAAAGGAAAGCCATGGGATGACAGCAGTAATGGGCAGGACAGTGCGTGGGCTGGAAGCGTGGGCTCTGGACTCCAATAGCTCTCCAGGCTTCAGCAAGGTAAGGTTATTTCTTTGTATACCACAGTTTCTCATCTGTAACCCGACATACAAATAACACTTATCATATGTGGTTGCTGCAAGGGCTAAAGGAACAGAGGTATATACAATGGTTGGGAAATGATGCTTTATGGAAAAGTTACAGGAATTTGGAACACCTGAATGAAGCATGGAATTAATTTCTATACTTAAATGGTAATTTTATTTGCTTAATACTTTTTTTCTGGAGTAAGAGCAATAGAAATACATTGAAAAGTTTTAAATATTCAAAAGCATACAGAGTGAAGATAGCCATCCACTTTGCCGTTGTCTCCGGCCAGTGAGATGGCTGTAGACGCGAGGCTGTCGGTGTCTCGTGCACCCTTCCAGGGTGCGCTGGATGACAACAGGAATCTGTGCATTTACGTCGTGCAGGTTTAACTTGTTAGCAGACTCCAGGTTTAGAAAGGGGACTGCCAGGACAGTGATCAGCAATGCTACAACTTGCCCTTAGGGAACTGGCCATCTGGAGGAATGGCAAATAAATAACAAAACCCCAGGGAACCCAGAGAAAGTGAAGTTGAGACAAGCAAAAGAAATTCTGTCATGGACACCTGGAAAAAAAAAAAAAAAGTAATTCTGACGAGGGTGAAATGGCCAGGGGACAATGTCCCTGAAGCTTAAAACATGATTTGGATCTTCTTATAGGCACATCTGTGCTACAAAGTTCATGCAGAACCTCGTCCAAAAAGTGTAAACTTTGCAAAGAAACTTGAGGTAACCAGGATGATTTTGCTCTATAATGTTGGATATGTGTCAATCATACTGTTTTCTTTTTCTGAACTCAATTAAATTGACCTTTAAGCCTGGAGGATGATGCCTGATGTCATTGTCACAAGACCCCTCTTCACAGAGTGCTTGATAAAACTTGGAGAAGACTTTCTGGTCTCCAGGCTATCATGATCCCATGAGGAAGCTCTCTTTCCTAGCCCACTGGTGCATTTGCATGGGGCAGCCCTGCTCCCTCCAGCCCCTGGTTGTGAGGATCTTGTTCAAGTACACAGACAGGTGAGGACCCAGAGCTCAGGACCCATGCCTCCCCATCTGGGGTTCTCCCTGCATACAGAACCAGAGTCCCCCCAACCCCACCCCCAACCTGCACACACAAGAAACCTTCCGTCCCTTCCAGTGAAGGGCTGTCTCTCCAGTCTTGGCTCCTTCCAATCTGTTCTTCCCACTGTAGCCCAAATGACCTTTGTTGTTTTTGTTCATTGTGTGTTTGTTCTTTACTAAAATTTGCATTCATATAACCATGCTTTTAGAGAAACATTCATGTCAGTTAATGCAATGCAATTTATTTTAACTTACCCTGTGCAAATCTGAACCAAACGTTGTCCATAACTTAAGTTTACAATAAATAAACAAGTTATTTTGTTTTTAAAAATTGATTATGAGATTAAAATTTGTTTTTTAGGCTATAAAAGCAGGTAGTAAGAATCATGAGAAACTTACCATTGGTTTACCTTTTTTAAAAAATGAGAAAAGAAAAACAGGTGCAAAAACTGGTGTAACAAAGCAATTTCATCATGTGTTAGGGCCAGATTATAATTCTGCAAGAATTAATGTGTAATTTGGGAGTGTAGGAAGCCAGTCTGCACCCATGTATTTGTTTCCTGAGGCTGTCATAACAAATTACCAGAGACTTGGTGACTTAAAACAGCAGAAATATATTCTCTAACAGTTCTGGAGTCCAGAAGTCTGAAATCAAAGTTCAGCAAGGCTCCCCTCAAAAGCTCTAGAGGAGGCTCTTTCTTTACCTTGTTCAGCTTCTGGTACCTTCTGATGTTCTCTGGCTTGTGGCAACCTAATCTCTGACTCTGTCTTCAGTACCCTTCTGTCTACATCTTTGTATTTGAACCTCCCTTCCTTTCTCTTAGAAGATCTTAATTCCTAGATTTAAGGCCCACCTTAAACCCAGGATAATTTCATCTGGAGATCCATCTGCAAAGATCCTATTTCCAATAAGGTCACATTCTAAGGGTGCTGGGTAGACGTGAATGCTGGGAAGACACTCCTCAACCCTCTATAACTCATGAAACAACCTCCTTAGCTTGTGGTTCTTATTCATAACTTAGTTATGATTGCTTGTCAAGTATAAACATACGTAAAGCAAGATCCAAGTAATTTCCTAAATCTGAGTTAACAACTTCGGTTCATTCATCGGCTGTGATTAACAAGAGAACTCAACTTATCGGCTGTCAGTATTTCTGATTTTTATTTTTAAAAGGGCATTTTAACAATACTTTCTCAAGTCCAGGCAGGTAAATTAACTAAAGCACCAATGAGAATACCTTGTGCATCCAAACATGTTTCTAATAGTATGCCATGAAGTGGGCCTCGGTTTTGGTTCATGAGCGCAGAGGGCTCTGATACAAACTTGGCTGTATCACACACCTAGTACGCCCATCGATGACATGCTCGTTGCTCAAAGACAAAGACCCAACAGTAAACATGAACATCCGCAGTCTGGACCCTGTTCTGGTCAAATCCCTAACAAGAGTTCCCATGGTTCCACGCCACCCCCCCTTCTTGAATGAGTATTTAAATATTGTCAATGAGCCCAATGAAGGTGGAAATGAAGTCTGTTTGCTATTGTGTCTCCAGCATCCAGCACAGAGTGTGGCACATAATCAATACTCAGTACACGTATTTGTTGAATGAGTTAACACATGAAACTCCGCCCCTGCCCATCCATACTGTCTCATCCCGCATTGTTGAGTGCTATCGATACACATGCTCCCAGCAGATGTGCATTCAATGCAGAGCAAAAATCCTTTGGTAATCAGCAGCTTCCATTCCTTCTGAGAAAATGATAAACTTGAACAAAAGCTGAGGCTGGAGAAATGAGGACAAACATTACTTTCGCACAGTCAACAGAGATTTTCACAGCATGCTATTGCTTTTTCCCTCTTTGGAAAATTAGCAATCTTCTATTGCCTCAGCTGGGGGGATGCCATGGAGAGAATCGACCAGGGACTGGGCAGGGGGGCTCTATTGAGCAGCAGGCTATGATATTGGTTGACAACTTGTGAGCCCATCGTCCGGGTGCCCCTGCCAGGTCATATCTGAAGTGGTCTCATCCTCCCCGAGAGCAGGTGCCCCCCTGTGCGTGAGAAGCCGCCAGCCTGGTGCCTCGGGGCCGCCAGCCCACTCCCAGCCAAGGCTTTGTTGGCCGAAGCGCCAGGGAGTCCTGGTCTCTTAAAGGCAAGCGACAGCTGTTGAAATTTATGTTGGCCTTCAACTGCCACAAAGGCAATCTGCTGAAAAGTTTATTTCAAGTTGAAATGAAAAGGCAACGTCTTAAATGAAGCCAGCTGTTTGTTTCAATTCTCATTTTTAACTAGTTGAGCCAAGCACATTGATTTTGGGGAGGGAGGGAAGAGGTTACAGTAGATGGGTACAGCCTCCATTGATTATCTTCCATTGATTCTTGGGGGGGCGGGATTCAGTTGGATAACCAAAATGTCATTTCTGGGTAGGAGTCCCCATCTTCTGGGATTTTAATTGGGAAATAATGAAGCCCTCCAGCTGACTGAGGAGGAATTAGGAAATGATTTTCCTTCTTCTCATGAGCAAGAGGTCCACTAGAAATGATGTAGAGAAACCCCTGAGGGGACCTCCCGTGTTTTTAGGGATATCCTTCTAAATCACTATCACAGCATTTCCCCAAACTTGTTTATGTCATGGCTCACATTAACAAGGACAGAGGGGGTTGTATTTTAAGGATAACAGAGGTAAAAAAGAAAGTTCCTGATTATCATAGTAATTTTATTAACAATTAACTGAATTCTGCATAAAATGAAGCAAATATAGACTTTGCTAGAGGCCAGGGAGCTACCTGCTTCCCTGCCTACCCCCTCACAGGCATCTACACCCACAAGCACCACTACTAGCCAAGCTCCCCTGAGTTACTAGCTGGATCTACAGGAGAGCTTGCGGCCCGGCCCAGGATGGGCTGGGGGTGGGTCCCCAGCAGAGATGATAGCCAATGAACTACAAGTAGACCAAGAGCCTGCACGTGTCACACTGTACATCACGATTCTCAACCAGAGGTGATTTTCCCCCACCCCCCAACCCAGGCCAGGGGACATTTAGCAATGTCTGGAGATATTTCAGTTGTTTCCAGGAAGTGTCTAGTGCGTAAGGCCAGAGATGCTATTAAACATCTCACCACGCATAGACGAGCCCCGCACAAAGAAAAATCATCGGGTACAAAAGGCCATCATAAAAGGTTGAGAAACTCTGCCCTCTCTCAATATGTAGCGAGAGGAGAGAGATGGCCAACAGAAGGCGAATGCTCTGTTTCTGTGAATGACCATGTCTAGCCAGAGACCATGCTGTGTTAAGAGGAAGTCTGCAAAGAAATACACACGCGCGATATCATCTGCAAGCGGACGCTTACACAGTGTGTCGAGATTAATGCTGCTGGTAATGGTTTGGACCTTCATGCCAGTGACTCTGACCAGCCCTGCAGACCGTCCCCTCCTGGACCTGGGCGCATCAGCCCTCAGAGCAAGACACAGGGCACGGGAGCATGTGGTAGTGGCGGGATGACTGGGTTTCATTTGAAACAGTGGCCCTTCGCCATTCACCGGCAAATAAACACTAAATGTGTTGTAAAAAGCATGTGTTCTGTTTTCCAGTTTCTCAGAGATGTCATCGACATATTGTGGTAGTTGAAGGTATAGAGCATCATGATTTGATATCTGTCTTTCCTGCAGAACGATCACCACAATGCGTAAGTCTAGTTAACAACCATTACCGCACATAGTTAAACATTTTCTTCCTTTGTAATGAGAACTTTCAAAATCTACTCTCTTAAAAACTTTCTAATATAAATGCAGTGTTGTTAACTCTAGTCCCCTTGTGGTATGTTGTATCTCCAGGACTTACTTATCTTATAACTGGAAGTTGGTACCTCCTGAGAACTTCCAACCATTCCCCTCCCCTACTGCCCCCTCCCCCCACCTCTGGCAACCACCAATCTGATCTCTGTTTCTATGAGCTTTGCTTTTTTAAGATTTCACGTTTAAATGAGATAATACAATATTTGTCTTAAGAACATGTAGCTTTGTTCTGGCTTATAACCTAGTATTTGTTCCATGCTAGTTAGTACTTCTCAAGGACATTATGAAATGCCTTGCTTTGAGAGCGAAGAGATAATAGCTTCAAAGTACATTTGTAAAAGAAAACCCTAGTTGCTAAATTCATTATCAAAATAGAAATGTATTTTCATACAGAAAGGCAAAAACATTCAGTTAGACTTAGCAATTTCCAAATCTGAATTTCCAACTCTGACCGTCTATGTGTCTTCTGGGAACGTCTGTCTGTCCGGAGCCCTAAGTTTGGGGGACATTAGCAAATCCCAGCCAGGCCTCACCCTGTCAGGAGCACCCAGGGTTGCTAAATTAGATCCCTCCCTCTGCTTAATCAGGCCACCATGGACCAAGATTTCGATAAAACTACTCAGGACAGGGCTGGGTGAGCTGGGGGACAAAGGGAGTCCTGCCTTCCCATCTGAACACAAATGGAGGCAGAAGACCTGATATTGGGCCCACCCACATCCTTTCCCCTTGTATTTATGCCTGAGAAGGTGAAAGAGAAAAACTAAAACTCTGCTCCTGCCCTTTTCCTCCCCTTTCACTCCCTGTTTTTACCCCCCGGGCCAGAAGTTCCTGGCTGCATTTTTACTTCCCTGTCTTGTGAGTACTTTCTTCCTTTACTAGGCTAGTGACCCAGAAAATAGGCTGTGGTCCTTCCTTTTTCTTGCCTTCTCCAACCTCGAGGCTAAACTGAATGATAACTGGAAAGCAGGAGAGGGACCCAATAGGAGAACCTAAGAAGACAGACAATCTTTAGCATTATACCATTTTGTTAAGTAATGATTATCACTTCTTCACAACTGAGAAAATGAGGGTCAAAAGGACATAGTTACAGAGTTAGTGGGTGGTGGAGGCAAGATTCAAACTCAGTTCTCTGTCTGCAAATGCGTGCTCTTCCAGTAAGAGCTATGGAAACACAGTGGGAGTATCAGAGTCCACATCTCACTAGCTCTGTGATCTCTTTATGCCTCAGTTATCCATAAAATGTTGAAGATTATGATAGTGCCTATTTCCTGGGAACATTATAAAGATCTACTGAGTTAATATATGGTGGTATAAATCAGAAGACAAACGTCAGGAGGAATTATTGTTGTGATAAATGCTGCACCCACCACCTTGGTGATGAGAGTTCAGTCTTGCAGACAGGTAATGCTGGGGTTCTCTTCCTCCATTGTTTTCAGAAATCAGGCTGCCTAACGAACAGCTCCATTAGCTGTATGAGTGATTAATCTCTGAAGTCATTATCTAAAGAGATATTGCTATTTCAATCTACCTTTGGGAATCCATACTAAGTGTTTGTTCAAAAGCATAATCTCGTTCCTAAGGAGCTTCAGGTTGCACTGGTCTAATCATTGCAATTACTCCTAAAAGCACATGTCATAAAAATGTATTTGTCTCTGTGAGTATAGTGTGTTTTCTTAAGAGGAGATTTACTTTCCAATTAGGCTCAATTTAGTCTTTTATGAACAGAATTGTATATTATCCTAGCATGTGTCATCACCCATCTTCTCTGAGAAAACTGTACTAGTAATCCCCTTATCCCTTTCTCTCCTTCTGCATTTATCATGTGTGTTATATAGTCAATACTCAGGTCATCGGCACTACCTCCCACAGTGGACATGTGATGAGAAATCCAGCCCCCCCTTCTGCCAACACTTCAACAGGTAATAGGACACCCCTTCACTAAGGGGAGTGCTGTTGGGTGGTTAGGATGGGACTGACTCTCCAACAAACCAGATCCCCTTACAGGCTCGGGGACAGGCACATGGCAGAGCCTGGGGAATCGGATCTTCCCAAAGACTTTCCTGCTAGAGCTTTCCAGGGAAACATCTTCAGGGGATTTCTAAACAGTAGCTGTAAACCTTGAGTGCTGGCAGCCATCTTGCCAATGATCTGGGGAACACCTGCCCAAGGAATAAATCCGAGCAGAGACAGAGTGAAGTAGAAAGAGTGAACAAGGGATGCCTGGGTGGCTCAGTTGGTTTAGTGGCTGTCTTTGGCACAGGTCATGGTTCGAGGGTCCTGGGATTAAGATTCTCCTTCTTGTTCTGCCTGCTGCTCCCCCTACTTGTGCACTCATTCTCTCTCTCTCTGGCAAATGACTAAATAAAATCTTAAAAAGGAAAAAAAGAAAGAAAGAAAGAAAGAAAGAAAGAAAGAAAGAAAGAAAGAAAGAAAGAAAGAAAGAAAAAAAGAAAGGAAGAAGGAAGGAAGGAAGGAAGGAAGGAAGGAAGGAAGGAAGAGGCTCCTGGGTGGCTCAAAGGGTTAAGCCTCTGCCTTCAGCTCAGGTCATGATCTCAGGGTCCTAGGATGAAACCCACATTGGGCTCTCTGCCCAGCAGGGAGCCTGCTTCCCCCTTTTTCTCTGTCTGCCTCTCTGTCTATTTGTGATCTCTCTGTCAAATAAATACATAAAAAACCTTTAAAAAGAAAAAAAGAGGGGCACCTGGGTGGCTCAGTTGGTTAAGTGACTGCCTTCGGCTCAGGTCATGATCCCAGAGACCTGGGATGGAGTCCCACATCAGGCTCCCTGCTCGGCGGGAAGCCAGCTTCTCCCTCTCTCACTCCCCCTGCTGGTGTTCCCTCTCTGGCTGTGTTTCTCTCTGTCAAATAAATAAAATCTTAAAAAAAAAAAAAGAAAGAAAAAAAGAAAGGAGTGAACAAGACCCATAACAATATCTGAACTCAAAACCTGACCAATTTTAAAAGATCACTACATCCCCATTATGTTTCAATAAATTCCTGCTCTACCTCTAATTTATTTATTTTGTCATGGCTTTAGTTGGGTCTCTCACTTGCAATTAAAAACATCCTAATTTGCAGCCCAACCAAGCATTTGATTTTTATCTCTGTGAAAGTGACACACATTATAAGTCTAGTGTCTGATGCCATAGACATACAATAGTCCCCTCCATCCATGATCTCACTTTCTGCTTTCAGATACCCATGGTCAACCCAAGACTTATCATCATAAGGTCAGCAGTATCCTAACACTACGTAACAGTGCCTACCTCATCATGTCACTTCTCCTCACATAAGCATTTTATCATCTTAAAGCATCACAAGAGGAAGAGTGAGTACAGTACAATAAGATATTTTGAGAGAGAGACTACATTGACATAACTTTCACTATAGTATATTGTTATAATTGTTCTTTTTATTATGAGTCATTGTTAATCTCTTCCTGTGCTTAATTTATAAACTTATAAACTTCATCATAGGTATGTACATATCAGAAAAAACATAACAGGGTCTGGTATTATCTGCAGTTTCAGGCTTCCACTGGGGGTCTTGGAATGTATACCCCATGGATAAGGGGAGAAAACAGGATATCATCAATGAGATAGTCTCAGTGGTTGAGGGCCCACAGACCCAATGCCTGTGGAAGAAGAGTCAAAGCCCAGGGGATGGTTACTTAATACCCCCCACCCTTAATCCCTTCTTTCTTTAACCCTTCCATGGAGGCTACTGACTTTGGTATCCACTTGGATTTTGAGTATTATCCTGCATTTTTACATTGCAGTAGAACCATTCCTGGATCTTTGTGAGATATTAGAAAAACCACTTGTTTCTTATCTTCTTTATCTTCATCTATCAAATCAAAATGATGGACTAATCTTGGAAAATCACTGTTACTCTTATGAAATCACTATGATTCTTAGGTCTTAATTTGTTCCCTGCATTTGTCTCATCCTCCCACATAAATCATAAGCTCTTTCTGTACAGAAATAAGCCTTTAAATTTCTTTTGTGTCCTCAGTATGTTTGCTTTATATCACTCAGAATATTTTGGTTGGCCAGATGGAAATCTTTTCGAAATAAAGTTACCTTTTTTATTATTATTAAGAAAGCAATTGAAAATAGACCAATAAGAAAGTAGAGTGGTTCTTCCTTGTTCTCAGAGGAAAGTGGGTTGAGGAATTCAGAAACTTCCAGTTATTAGAACAAAATCTCCCAGACTAGTACTAATAGTTGGACCAGAGATTACATCAAAAATATGAAAGCATAAACCACAGGATAATAAATTTTTAGCACAAGATTACTTAATATAAATTTTTTAACATTAGTTTTTCCTCATAATAGAATTAGTGACAATTCTTTTAAGTTCTGGAAATTTATTTAAAAAGAAAAGAGAGGCACCTGTGTGATTCAGTCAGTTAAGCTTAAGCATCTGCCTTGGGCTCAGGTCATGATGTCAGGTTCCTAGGACTGAGCCCAGAGTCTAGGCTCCCTGCTCAGCAGGAAGTCTGCTTCTCCCACTCCCTCTGCCCCATCCCTTGCCAACAGTGCTCACTCACACATGCCCATGCCCTCTCTCTCAAATAAGTAAATAAAATCTTAAAAAGAAAGAAAGAAAGAAAGAAAGAAAGAAAGAAAGAAAGGAAGAAAGAAAGGAAAAATCTTTTGCAATAATTTCATGCAGAAAAAAATTGAATATTATAATTTGATCTATTATTTTCAGTCTTTTGGGGAGGGACTACTATTTTTTTTCATCCCCAAGTAGGGAGCAAATGGTTTGCCCTATAATTTTTTTCACTTAATAACATGAATACTTTTTCATATCATGGTTTTTGAAATCTTTTTTTTTTTTTTAATTTGACAGAGAGAGAGATCACAAGTAGGCAGAGAGGCAGGCAGAGAGAAAGGAGGAAGCAAACTCCCTGCTGAGCAGAGAGCCCCATGCGGGCCTCCATCCCAGGACCCTGAGATCATGACCTGAGCTGAAGGCAGAGGCTTTAATCCACTGGGCCACCCAGGCGCCCTTGAAATCATTTTTGATGGTTACAAAATATTCCACCCTGGAGGCAGACCGTAGTTTATTTGTTTTTGCCCACCTTTGAGAGAATTCAAAGTCATTTCTGATTTTTTCTTATTATAAATAGCACTTGAGTGGACATTCTATTATAAATCTTCGTTTGCATCCTCTCTTATTTTCCTTTGTTGGTGTTAATTAATTAATTCATTATTTAATACTATGATTATGATGTAGGATAATGAGTTAATTAATGGACTTATGGAAAACAGTGAGATAGTTTATGATCAAAGTTCTTCAGGAGGATTTCCTAGTAAATGCAGAAGCAGTTTCGATGCTGATTTCTGTGGGGACCCTCATTGAAAGCCAAGTGTAGAAGATGAGTGTGCAATTTTGCGAAGGCGATTTCGAGAGAGGCCTCGGTGTTGAAGTCCATGCGGCAGAATCTGCTGGAAATATCCTCAGGATTCAATCTCAGGATGGCTCTGAGGCTCAGAAGTGTGCTGTCCCCCCAGCTTCATTTTCACAAGAGTTTCACATCTGATACTATTATCATGTGACATGGAAAAGGATCTCACTTCTACACATCGCTGCACAATTTACCAGGCACACAACCATGTGACTCCGATAACACACATCATGACAGGAATATTGCATCTCATTCCTAGGTGAAGTAAATGAGAATCAGCATTCTGTCTCAGAAAACCTATGTCAAACCCCATTCTCTCTTTCTGAACGTCTCTGTGACACGACATTGTATTACGTGTACTTTGACCTTCGTGATAAAATCCTCCACAGTAGAAGCACTCCTCAGCATCTGGCCCAAGATCCCTCCCGAGCGCACCACAGCCTCCCTCTCCACCCACTTCTCCCACCTCATCTCCTTCTCCTCTCCTGTTGTGTCTCATTATGTTAGCGTTTCTCCAACTAAATGAAACCCTCTTCGGGAAAAAAATCATTTCTTATTTATTTCTGTAGTCCCTGCCTGGCACAGGGGAGGGGCTTTGTCTGCTGAATGGGTTTGGGAACCGGGCCACTGAGGCTTGGTGTGCACTAACAAGATCTAGGGACCCAGGGGGAGCTCCCAGACCACCGCAAGGATAAAAACATTTGGAGAAAAGCAGTGATGTACAAATACAAGCATCTGAGTTCTGTTGGTATGTTCCTGCCCCTCATCAACCGTTCTATAATTTGAAGATAAACTGAATTTTTATAAAGGGAATTCTTAAAGGAGTAAAGTATTGAAAGAGAAAGTATTGAAGAATGTGGCATGTGGTAGAAAGAGTCCTGGGCAGGAAGCCATGATGCTTGGTTTTTATCTTGATTTGGCCACTATCTAAGCAATTAATGAATTAACTGGCAAATGCAGTATCTTTCTAGGCTGGCTTCATCTTCCAAGAACAAAGAGACCAGGCTAGGTGACTCTAGCATGCTCCCACATCTATTAACTAATGATGAAAACACTCTGAGGTATGCCACATAAAAAGTGATCCATTTATATTATTTTATGATTTGGTTTTCTCATAATTTTTTGTCATCGTCAATTTTCACTAAAATTACCTAATGCAGATTTGTTAAAGGTTTTTTTTCTATAGCTGAGAGGGAAACATAAAGTATTGTTTCTCAGAGTCTCCTTCTGAATTCTCTAAAGCTTTTCCCTCTGCCCAGTCCAGGAGCTGAGATGTGTGTGTGAAAGAGATCAGAGAGGGCTCTAGCTCAGAGGTGCTCCTCCTCAGAGGACAGGACTGCACACAGCAACCCCCCAGGCAGTAGTCACCTTTTCCCTTGGATTTTAGCCAGACTTGCCCACTCCATATATTGTAACAGAGTCAGGCCGCCAGACCTGTTAGCCTAGGAGCCGCCCAGGATACTGATCTGTAAACGACCTTAAATCCTCCCCAAATCCATTTAAATATGCACCTCAGGCTCCACACACCCTTCTCTGAATACCTGAACAAATAAAAATCGGCTCCATCAGAACTGAAATTGACAATGCATTTATATGGGAGAAAAGAAAATCACACACTGAGTAATTTTGTCCTGTATCTGTGACACACGGTGGGCCCCACCATCACACAGGCCCGTCGACCCTTAAAGTGAGACCCACAGCGCTAGATGGCCGAACGTCTACAATATGATAGGCAATGGTGTACTCTCTGTGGAAGTGAATCACTTATATTAATATTCCAATTTGGAGCAATTTACTATGTCCCCAGGTATTTGCCTGGTTAGGAAGAACTGCTTAGAAACTCTGAGTTTCCAGCCTGCAGATTTTTGACTCCAGACTGCAATCCCAACTATCTCAATTTCCAACCTGCCGGCTTGCTTTACAGATTGCAAACGTGCCAGCTCCTATATTAGCATGAGCCAGTTCCTGAAAATAAATCTCTCTCTCTCTCTCTGATCTCTCTGATCTCCCTCTCTCTCCTTCTCATATATGTATATTAAAAAAGTGTTTTATATATAATGTATAAATACAATGTATATATATAATGTGTGTATATATGTGTGAAGTGCTGTGAGATACACACACACACACACACACAGACACGCTCACACACACACACACTATTGGTTCTGTTTCTCTGGAGAACCCTGGATACGCAATAACTTTACTCAATTCAATTTGAACTAATACTCCAAGAGTGCCTGGCAGCCTGCCAGGCCATTAAGGAAAGACCTGTACCAGTGAAGGATTGTCAGGTACAGGGTAGGGGAGGCAAGATTTGAAAGCAGCAAACTGCTTGAGGATTGGGGAACCAAGGAGAATTTTTTTGAGAAGAGCCTCCCCCAGGTACCTCCCCCAGGCAACAAAGTAACCTATACATGTATGGCCAACAAACATAGTTCGTACATTTGCTGAGTACATTTCCAAGGCCAGACACAGTTTACATATAACAAATGGTCCCCCAGGACAGCAGCCTTAATGGGGTTATAGGATAACACAGATGAGGAAGGTGACCCTCAAGGAACCCAAGTAAATTGCCACCTAATTGTGGACTCAGGGTCTAGGCCTATACTGCCTGACGCCAGGAATTAGCCTCTTAACCATGATGCTAAAACTGTCTCCCTCGAAGGAAAAGAACGATATCTGCTGAAAAATCAACTGAAGGGAAAAGAACACATTTTAAGTGCAAAGAAATTAGAAAACGTAATGGATCTTCTGGTGTTTGGGGCCAAACGCCTCTAATTTTGTCCAAAAGCGTTTGCATTCTAGGCTTTAGTACTCATGGGCTTCTCATTGGTCGAGAGAGGTCAGGGGTCTGGAAGAAGAAAGAGAATAACATATACTGAGCACTTGCAGTGTGCTAAGTGCTTTACACATATTTTCTCATTAAATTCTGACATTAGTTCCCTGGGGCTGGGGGACACATGTTATTATCCCATTTTTTGGATGAGAAATCTGAAGTTCAAGGAGATTCGGTAATTTGCTCCAGAATGAATGTGTTGGAGTAGCAGATCCCAGGTTCAAACCCAAGTCCCTCTGACCACTGTTTACACATTTTCCAAACACTACATGACCACCCTTCTAGAAACAAAGTGTGCAAAAGGGTACAGTCCACCATTTCCTAGTTGTGGTAAATTCAGAAGTCTGACTATGACTTGGTGTGCATGTCTGTAGCCTGTCTGAAGTCTACTCAGCTTCTGGAATTGATGGATTTATGCCTTTTGCCAAATTTGGGGACTTTCCCACCATTATTTCCCTCAGGACTTTTTGGATCCCACTCTTTCTCCTCTTCTTCCAGACTTCCAGAGAAACAAATATTAAGTCTTTTATTAGAGTCCCTCAGGTCCCTGAGGGATATTTTATTTGTTTTTGTTTTTTTTTTTCCAGGCTGTTTTCTCTCTGTTGTTCAGATTAGGTCATTTCTATTGTTCTGTCTTCCAGTTCATAGGTTTCTTTCCTCTGTCCCCTCCATTCTGCTGATGAACTCATCTGCTGAGTTTTTTTGGTTTTGATTCTTCTTTATACCTTCTTATGTTTTGCTGAGCCTTTTATATCTTTGCTCAGAATTTTTTTCCACTTATTTCAAGTGTGTTCATAATTTCTCACTGAAGCATTTTTATGATGCTACATTATAATTTTTGCCAATAATTCTAAAATTTCTGACATCCTGATGTTGGCATCTGTTATGGGGCAAATATTCATCTGTGGAAGTCCCAACCTCCAAGACCTCAGAACGTAACCGAATTTGGACATATAACATTTCAGGAGGTAATTAAGGTTAAATGGGGTCATATGAATGGGCCCTGAAGTATGTGGAGCCTTCAAAGTGATGATTAAGTCAAAATAAGACCAATAGGATGGGTCCCTAATCCAATATATGGTGTCCTTATAAGAAGAGGAAGAACTAGCAGGGATGGACATGCACAGAAGAAGGCTATATAAGGACACAGTGAGTGGGATAAGGTACCACCTGCAGGTCAAGGAGAGAGGCCTTGAGGAAAACCCCAATCTGCCAATTATCAATCTCCAGAGCTTTGAGAAATGAATTTTGGTTGTGTGAGCCACCCACTCTCTGGCATTTTCTCCTGACAGCAGTACCAAACTAACACAGCATCTATTGTCTTTTGTCATTAAGTTTGAAATCTTCCTAATTCTTGGTCTAATGCGTGGATATCAATTAAAACAGATACATTTTAGATGTTCTGTTATGAGACTCTAGACCCTACTTAAACTTTCTGTTTTAGCTGGCCTTCGTGGGACACCACTCTAGCACAGGAAGGGGAGGCACCACCTCGTTCCTGCCGGATGGGGAGGTAAGTCCAAGTTTTGCATTTGGCCTCCACTGACACCTAAGGAGTCTCTTCACTACTCCTGGCCAGGGCTGGGAGATCCAGCTTCCCCCTAGGTCTCCACTAGCACTTCCCCTAGCTGGTAGGGTCAGAGTGCTTTGTTATTGCACAGAGTGCCTTATTATTCCAGGTGGCTTTACTATACCCCAGGGAAAGGGGTGGTCTTGTTCTCGCTAGGCGGTAGTAAAGGCCAGCCTCTTCGTAGGCCTCCTCTGCCATCACTCTGTGGGGAGAGCACAGGACGCCTCTTCTCTGTTGCTTTGGGGTGGAAGATGGGGCTCTCCACATGGTTTGCAGAGGTACCAGGGGAGGGGTGGTTCTTGCTACCACCCAGAGGAGATGAATGCTCTGGTGCCATAATCAGCCTTGTCCGACACCATCTTTGGGTGGGGGGTGGGGTGCTGGGGTGTTACAGCCTAATAAGGATGGGAGTCTAGACTCCCAACTCCAACTGAGGTCTTGAGAAAGTCTGCTTCCTTCTCTTCCCCTCTCAAGGTCTGCTTATGTTTGTTTCATAGATAATGTCCAGAGCTTTTGGTTGCACTTAGCAGGAGAAATAGGGGGAAATATGTGTATTCCATCCTTTTGGAAGTAAAAGATTTGACCCATTTTGAATATTCAAAAAGCCAATTTATCAAACCAGTTTATAAATAACCTTAAGTTGAAGAGTAATTATTACAAGTTTTTAAAAAGTTTTCAGCACCTTGGTGAGCATTTGTTTGGATTTCTCTCTCCCTTTCCCCTTTTCTGTTAGAGTAAATGCAACAGACTATCTTGCCCACCCTTTCTCAAAACATCTGTGGTCTGAGGCATGTCTGCCATGTCCCACAGCAGACTGTGTCCAGCTAAAAATCTTCCTTTACCCCGAGCAGAGGGAAGACTGCTGAAATATTATCATCCTGTTGTTTATTAAGTGACCCTGACTTGTTTTGAAACCAAGTCACAGATAATGATTATTTCAGACTCATTTCATATTATCTTCTACATCGTGTCCAGTTTAGAAGAAGGCCCTATGCACTCTAAAAAATCAGCCACTCAAAATCATCTTTAGAAAAGTAGCAAGAAAATGAGATAAAAGGCTTCAGATCTGTGTTCAGTGCCTTCTTTGCTTAATTCTATAACTGAACTAATGGATTAAACTTTGAAATCTTCATCTTTGTACTGAAAATAATGGCTATTAGTAGCTTTTAATTTATTTATTACACATTTAATATATTTTTTCTCTAAGGGGGCGTCTGGGTGGCTCAGTTGGTTGAGCGACTGCCTTCGGCTCAGGTCATAGTCCCGGAGACCCAGGATTGAGTCCCACATTGGGCTCCCTGCTCGGCGGGAAGCCTGCTTCTCCCTCTCTCACTCCCCCTGCTTGTGTTCCCTCTCTGGCTGTGTTTCTCTCTGTCAAATAAATAAAATACTTAAAAAAATAAAATAAAAATAAAATAAAATAAGTAGAAAATTAGGATAACAGTGACTAAATTTACAGTTCAATCTTCTAAATTATATATAATATATATTTATATAAATGTAAATAAATATGTATATTATTTATATATTATATATTATATATTGATTGTATAATAATTCTGCATCATTTCTTTTGTACCATAAAGGCTATTTATTTAAAACATAACAAATTCAGAAAGATGTGTTTTCTGAAACTAAAAAATATCTATTCAAGTCCTCACATTTGGGCACTTTCATAAGGAAAGCACTTTGGAATTCTTATATGAAAAAAATCAAATGAGAGTTCAAAAAAAAAACCAAAAACCAGGTGGTTAAATCTCTTTAAAAACAATCAAGATAAAAGTGTAAAGCATTTCATTTAAATTCAGCTAAATTTCCCATAAAGGTAGGTTGATGTTGAAAGTGAAGGAAATGTAATAGAAAGTGAAATATACTTGCAGAAATTCTGGATGTTATATGTTTAAAAATCTCATTCCAACAAATGTGAACAGGTACTCCTGGACAGTCCATCTACTCCGTGCCAGCCCGTATCACTCCTGAGAAGTGACTGGCGACCGGACAGCAAGTTCTTGCCCTGACTGTGGGGAAGACTAAAGATATACATAGAAACAAATAAGCAAGACCATCTCAGGGAGAGCTAAGGACTGTGAAGAAAAGAAAAGAGCGATGTCTTGGGGCACGACTAAAAGGAGAGAAGCACCTTCAGAGAGAGCATCCAAGGAAGGCCTCTTAGAGGAGGTGGCTTCAAAGCTGGGGCGTGGGGAGTGTGACAATACTTCGAAGCAGAGGGAAGAGCAAAGTGCAGGGCCTCTGGAGAGAACAAGCATGACCTGTTTGTATACCAGCGCCCTAGAGTCCAGGGAGCACAGTGGGAGTAAAAAAAAAAAAAACATGGTCAGGCGAGTGGCTGAGATGACCAGGACTCTTCAAACCACACTAAGAACCTGTATGTTATACTCCACATCATAAGAAATACACTCAGAAGAACTTGGAGAGAACTGTTAAGAAGATCCCCAGCACTCTAATATTCCCTCTTCACTTTGGACTGTTTATAAGCATTTAGATACACACCCAATGAGGAAGTTGGATGTATGAATCAGGAGCTCAGGAGAGATGTCGGGCTGGAGACACTGATTAGTGACCTGCATGGACAGATTGCTACTTGTCATGGTGTAGGTTCTGCCAGAAATAGACCCTAAGGCAGACACTTGTATACAAATAGATTATTTGGGAAATACTGGGGTAATACACAGTATTAAGAAACAGTAGCAGGAAAAATGGGAAGGGGTTCAGGCAAGGGAAGGTAGCCACTTAAAGAGCCAGTAGTAGCCAGTTACTCAAGTAGGGGGTGACCAGGAAAGTCTGGGTAAAAGCACAATACAGGATCCTCTCATCTAAAGGCTAATTTCCAAAAGCCATTTGTCAAGGATGTCCTCCTGGTCTGTTACATGCATAAAGGGACCAGATTCCATGGTTTAAGACCCAGAGTTGCAGGTACTGGTATGTGGAAGTCGGCCAAGCCTCACTGGAAGATCCAAGGGATACGGGAAGGCCACTGACCATGTCCTTTTAAGACCATGAAAGCTGCAGCATCTGCTCATGAATCTCGGTGGTCACATGTAACTGAATCTCTCTGAGCTTCCTCACCTGTCAAATTGAGATTGTATTATCCAGGGTTCTCCAGAAAAACAGAACCAATATAATAGATAGATGCATAGATACATAGATAGGCATGGGCTCACATGGTTATGAAGAACAAAAATTCCCATCACCTGCTAGCTACAAGCTGGGGTCCCAGAAAACCTAGGGGTGTATAATACAGTCCAAGTCCAAAAGCCTGAGAACCAGAGTTGCTGATGGGTGCAAATCCTAGTGCAAGGGCAGGAGAAGATGGATGTCCCAGCTCAAGTAAACAGGCAGGAATTTAAAATAGGGTGAATTTTCCTTCCTCTGTCTTTTGTTCTATTCAAAACGTCAACAAATTGGATGATGCTCAGCCACATGGGGAGAGGGCCCTCTGCTTTACTGAGTCCACCAATCCAGATGCTAATCTTGTCCAGAAATACCCTAACAGACACCAGAAATAATGTTTAATTAATCAGAGCATTCCATGGCCAGTCAGCTGACACAAAATTCATCAAGGATAACACTACTTACCTTATTCCTCAAAACCTTAAAAATGGAAAGAGTATTATGATCCAGTAATTCCACTGTTGGGTATTTCATCAAAGAAAATGAAAATACTAATTCAAAAATATATAGGCACCCCTGTCTACTGCAGCATTATCTACCATGGGCAGGATAAGGAAGTGAAGTGTCCATCAACAAATGAATTGGAGAAAGAAGGTTGTGGTAGATGGACAATGGGATATCACTCAGCCATATAAAAGGATGGTTGCTATCTTGCCATTTTCAATGACATTGTGAACCTAGAAGATGTTATGCTAAGTGAAATAAATCAGAGAGAGAAAGTCAAATGCTGTATGATCTCACTTATATGTAGAATCTAAAAAACAAAACAAATGAACAAACAAACAGAAACAGACTCATAAATACAGAGGACGAACTGGTGATTGTCAGAAGGAGGTGGTGGATGGGTGAAACACATGAAGAGGGTTAAGAGGTACATACTTTCAATTATAAAATAAATCATGGGGATGAACAGCATGGGGAATTTAGTCGATAATATCATTAAAACTTTGTATGGTGACGGGTGGTAACTATGCTTATCCTGGTGAGCATTTCATAATGTATAAAACTATAGAATCACTCTGTTGTACACCTGAAACTAATATAATGTGTGTCAACTATACTTCAATAAAAACAAAAATAAAGAAAATTAAAGGGAAAAACCCCACCTACCTCATAGGGACTGTGGTAGATTAAATTATTGAATTTAGGCAGAGTGCTCAAAATAGTACCTAGCATATAGTGGTAGAAAAGTATCTTCTTTCATGATTACCACCGTCATCATTATCATTACTATTACTATTACATTTTTTGTTATCTGGGACTAGATTACAATTACCTAGATCATTCATTCAGGAATAAATAAAGATGAAGGCTTAGGGCTGAGAGCACTTCAATACTTAGAAGAGAAAAAGCTGGCAAAGAAGAATGAGAAGGAGGGAATGAGTGGTCAGGGGAAACCAGACAAATATGATGACGTGACCCATGAAAAAACAGTTTGTTAAGAAGGGGCAAAATTCCCATGTACTGAATGATGCTGAATGCTGAAGCAAGAGGAGGATGGGGATTAGAGCAGCCTGATTGCCGGTATAGATTGTCCTTTAAAACACCTGTGTTAGTGGACAAGATCTTCAGGTAGACACCTTCTGGTTTTGACTGTCAGGTGTCCCTTCTTCTTTCTTCTGGTAGCAAGATCCATCTCTCCTTGTGAAATTCACATGCCAAACTTAGAATATAGACCCAGTGAATCTGTCCATTACGGAGCTCTACCCTTTTCCATCTCAGACATGGGCTAGCTCAACGGAATCCTTCCCAGAATGGTCTTTTTCGGAATTTGGGGGGAATACTGTATTGTACTTTTGTTGTGAAGCAGGTAGGATATTAGTCTGGGGTAATACACAGACAACTATGCTGGCTGGCAAATGGGGACACCCTCTGAGGGAGACAATGGCAGAGCCCTGATTACATTGTTGGAGTGCCATATTCTATATAATATTATATAGTATATATATGTAACACTACCTTAAGACTGGGTCTAGTGCATCAGAGATTCATTCAGAAGGAAATGAAAATACAAGTAAAAGATAGCATGGGGCCTGGTGCTCAGTAAGGATTCTATACAAGGTAGCTGCCACTGTTATGAGCACTAGATTACAAATCCAGAGAATGACTTACAGCAAGAGTGATATGATGTTGGCCATCACTTGAGCTATTGAACTAGAACTTCATCAAAGCCTCTGAGGGACGGGGCGCCTGGGTGGCTCAGTTGGTTGAGCGACTGCCTTCGGCTCAGGTCATGATCCTGGAGACCCGGGATCGAGCCCCGCATCGGGCTCCCTGCTCGGCGGGAAGCCTGCTTCTCCCTCTCTCACTCCCCCTGCTTGTGTTCCCCCTCTGGCTGTGTTTCTCTCTGTCAAATAAATAAAATCTTAAAAAAAAAAAAAAAAAAAAAAAAAAAGCCTCTGAGGGAGAACAAGATGCCAAATCTTGAGGCAAGATTGAGCTGAGTCTGACACCCAACTGCCATTCCCCTTATCCTTCCCTTCCTCCTCTCAGCTAGAAAGCAAAACTCATTGTTATGAGCTGAACTGTGTGCTCCCTTACCTGAAAATTCTTGCGTGGAAGTCCTAACCCCCAGTACCTCAGAATGTGACTATTTTTGGAGAGAGGGCCTTCAAAGTGGTAATGAAGGTAAAATGAGGTCATATGGGTAAGCCCTAATCCAACAGAATTGAAAGAAGAAATTAGGTCACAGACAGATAGGAATAGAGAGTAAACCATGTTGAGACACCAGAAGACATCCATCTATAAGCCAAGGAAAGAGACCCTCACAAGAAATGAGCCCTCTCGATACCTTGACCTTGGGCTACTGACCTTCAGAACCAGGAGGAAATAAGTTTCTGTTGCTTCAACCACCCATCCGGGTACTTTGTTATGGCAGCCCTAATACACGTTTAAATTAGCAACATCCAAGTTCCGAGCATCATCAGCCTGGCCCAGCTGTACCTGGCCTGTGAGATTATGAGGCAAAGGTCAGAGTTCAGTAGACCCTGGAGGTATTATCCATGTTGGTAAGAAAAGAATCTTCTAGAAACTTTGGCATGATAGAAATGAATTTGGCAATGCTCACTGGTAATCATGATCATCAAGCAATACTAAAATTTCTAATACAGAGAATACAACTTTTTTTTTAATTACTAAGCAAGAATTAGCAATAGCAATCAGCAACACTCTAGATGTTACCTTGCTATAGTAAACTCGTTTACTGCTCACGAACAACCCCGTCAATATTAAAATGTTAAAGTATGCACTGTTAATGTGACTAAAAACAGCATTTGATTATATCATATATAAAAGGTTTATAACATAAAACCCCTTGTACAGATAAATAGATGAGGCACAGAGACGCAAGATAATTTTCCCCAGGTCACACAGCCAGTAACTGGCAAACTTAAAACTATGAGTCTAGTTCCAGTATCTGCCCTCTTGCCCATTATTCCACACTGCTCCACCATACAATGCGTCAATTACAAGATAATTAGAAAATATTAAAAAAACATTTTTACAAGTGCAAAGTACAAAGAGAGTATCTGAGTTTGCGTGTGTATGCTTGTGTGACCTTGGTAAACTGGAAAGGAAACCTCCTACCTTCTGACACTTGAATTCTTTACCAATCAGAAGTTGATCTTTGGTCCTAACAAATATCATTGTTCCTTTTTTTTTATTACCCAAAAGAGGTTAACATGATTATTCCTTTTAAGAGTGATCAATGATGAATCTTGGAGCACTGAAAAAATAAAATAAATTTAAAGTCAAAAAAAGAAGAGTGATCAATGGTCAGGAAACAGAAATCATTATGGTTGGAGTTTTGGTGATCCTCCCATGTAACCCCATTCTTTTGTCATCCTTTCCTCAATATTAAAATCCTCATCATTAATGTGAATATGATTAGCATTCTAATTATGCATTTATATAAAGACTCCATTTTTCCTTTTTTTCCCCCTTCATCCACAGTTTTCAGTATTTGGCAATTTTAGGGCTGAGGGTCAAGTTTTGAAAGTTGCTCTGGTCCCCCCACCAGCTTTATTTATAGTCTTGCAGAGTTCCCACATAACTACAGATGGGTCCTTAGGCCTTAGTCTATCAGAGTTCCCTTCTGTAATGCATGAGGAGTGACCCAGATTTTTAAATGCTTACAATCTCTTCTGAAATAGCAGCTGCTTCAAAGGAAGCATTTATTATAGGGAATACAAACAAACTATTTTAGCTGGGAGCTACTCGGAGGTTTTATAATTTGCCATTAAATGGGATTCTTTGCATTGGCAACAAGAAGGCATTCCATCAACAGCAAACCATTTCAATCGATCAGAGCCACGGTCACGTGGCTAAGAAGGCAGAAACAATCTAACTACCCAATCTAGCTAAGCAAATCAGCCAGAACGCTTTATGAATTCAACTCCAGAGTGCTAAGCAGGCTGTGATAGAAGATAAGGTCCCTGTACCAACTGAGAACATTGTTGATTTTTCCAAGCCCTTGGTCAAATCATTTTTTTCTAGGTACTTAGAGCAAAAGCCCTATTTCTAAACTCTTTACAAACTGTGACATTAAAAAAATTACACACCTTCTTGGAAATTTCATTAATCTTCTTTCTAGAACACTGATTGACAACAGTATAACGGGCCTCTGAGACAGATGAGACTTACAGACCATGACTTGTTCATCTTTACCTACACAACTGTATAGGGATGATACCCCAAATTCATTATAGTTTCACATTAAAGGCAAGAATTTCTCATGCATCCTGTGAAAAACGGTCTACTCCATAATACTTACTTATTAAATATTTGCACTGTGATTGCTGGAGGTCACTAGATACAAGGTAGTGGTTCTTGACTTGTACAAACAGATTTTTTAAAGTGAAAAAAATATCCCCCTTTTGGAACTCTAGCCCACTGTTTGTATACAGACTATATTAAGATCGATTGAATCAGAACCATTTTTCATATAAGCTCCTTCAAATTGTATTTAGTATTTTACATAACTTCCAATCCTCCTAACAGTTTCATTACGGAAGACGGTCTGTCCCAGTATCTGGCAGTGGCAGATATAAGCATGTAAATGTTGCCTTTGAGATGTCTTCCACTGATGTTGCCTTAGGACTCTGCTTTGTGAACAGAGTGCCTACTTATCACCCTCTGCCTGGTCCTCTCCTTCCTGGCTCTCTCCTCCACTTTGCTGCCCCGCCCCCATCCTCTTGCTTCTTTAGGCTTAGCCTGACTCACATGCTAGACCTCAGGAAGGGATATGCAGGCAATCCCTCTACCCCAAACTGGCCTCTGACCCTGTGAGAATTCCTTGCCCTTCCCCCTCAGTCCTGTGGTCTCTGCTGTCTTCTGCAGGTCTTCCTCCTCATGCCATGGACTGAAGAGACTCAAGTCCAGGAGACCAACACACAAGCACCTTGGGTTGGAGAAATGGAGATGATCAGAAATCACTGATGTACCATCTGTCTCTCAGGTGTTAGGGGCTGGTTTTTGAATTAGTCACATTCCTTGGTCTGTAGCACATTATCAACCACCGTCTATACAAGGTTCCCCTTTTGTGTTGTAAAAAAAAATTAGTTAAATCAATTATTTATTTACTATCTTGTTCTCCTAGCCAATTCCATTTCCTCGACTTCCCTGTAGAAAATGATTCTAACGCATCTGTGTGTATTTTTTTCATTAAGTGTGTTGCTATAAAACGTTCATTGGTGTGTGGGTGTGTGTGTCTGTGTGTATGTTACAGATCTCATTCTATCTTCTCAAGTCAGATTATTTTTAAGATTCATTATGTCACTATGTATAACCCAATTTGTTATTTTTAACTATTGCATAATATTCCCTGTGCGCATTCTCCACATTGTATCTATTTAGTCTCCTATGATGGCTGAGCTTGTCTAGAATTTTCTGACACAAGTAATGTTGCAAAGAACATCCTCATACATACCCCTTATGGAACTTTGCAATCACTCCTTTAAGCTTATACTCAGAAGTGGAATTCTGAGCCACTCTCATGGCAGCCTCTCTGAGTGCCATACCCATATCTCCTTGGTCTCCCCACTGCCTGTGCACACCCACACACCACCCCCCATGGGCCTCATCCCTGATTTCTTCTTCTGCATCTATTTGCCTCCAGTAAGAGAAAGTTCTTTGCTTTTAAGGACTGATAGGATTAGATTGGACCCAACTCAAAAATCCAAGATAGACTCCCAGTTTTAAAGTCTATCATCTTAATTATATGTACGAAGATCCTTTGTCACCCAACATAACATGTTCAGAGCTTCCAGGGATTAGAGCATAGACATCTTGAGTCTATGATTGGTATTGGTCACTATGAGATCCTAGCAGGAATCTGGGGCACCATTCCAAATTTCAATGGGAATAATAGCAATACCTACTTTACATGAGAGTTAAATGAGTTAATATTTGTAAAGTGCTTAGAACAGTATCTGGGAAGTGCTATGTAAGTGCTGAATGAAGCTCTGGCTGTGCTTGGAAGATTGGAAGTTATTGGTTTGGTGGGGGAGGGTAAGGGAGGAATGAGAAAACCCCTGATAGCAACTTTGTTTTGTTGCAATTTGCAATAGGAAAAGGTAGCTGTTATTTAGGGTAATCCGGTTATATGGAAGGTCACTGAGAAGGTAAAAATGTCAATATGGCTGCTGGCGTAACTAATTTAAGTCCAGTTAGTCAGCAAATCTCTGCTCTAGCATGAGCTTGACAGTAGATAATCCCATGTGTTGCATCATCACACTGTGATGTTGTTAGAGAGCCCCCACACCCATGCCTTGGTATCCCTAGAAACACAGATTTCCTGGCACAAGCCCATCACCCTGGAAGTTGAGAATAAAATACAGGTTTTTTCCTATACTCAATGGCACCTCTTAATCTCCATATTCCCATTACTCTCGCCAGTCTCTTCTGCTGTACCCAGGGTGGGAGTAATGACCAAAACCATTTGTAATAATAAACACTTGGGTCTCCAATTTCAAAATGCTTTCATCAACTAAAGAAGCAGCAGGAAATGATGGATTTGAATCTTAACTCTGTTACTTACTATTTTATTTGGAAACTTCCACATCCTAGATGCAAAATGGGGTTAATAATAACTGCCTAGGACAGCTGTTAGCATGGAGCCAGTATAATTGAAGTAGGTAGCAGTGCCTTATTATTTCTAAGAATGACAGAAAAATAAAGGATGCCAGGTGAATTTTAATTTCAGATAAGTGACAGATTTTTTTTAGTATTAGTATGTTCCAAATATTGCATGGGGCACACTTATATTGGCAGTTTTTAAAAGATTTATTTATTTTAATGGGGAGGAGGAGAGACAGAGGGAGAGGGAGAGAATCTCAAGCAGACTCCTCACTGAGCACAGAGCCCGACACAGGGCTCAATCTCACAACCCTGAGATCAGGACCTGATGATTAAAAACCAAGAGTCAGATGCTTAACCAACTGCATCACCCAGGCACATTTTGGCATTATTTGTATTTGCTAAATCTGACAACCCTCTTTCATGTGATCCTAGGGCAAATATCAAAGTAGACATTTTATGGGTAAGGAAACTGAGGCTCAGAAAAAGTAAGTGATGTGAAACGATCACAGATTGAGATGAAGTGAATTAAAAGGAAAGATGGATATTAATTTAATATTACTTATTACTGATAGAGTCCATGTTGACTTAGTAAGGGTCTACTGTATATACCCAGCAATGAGCTTCCTCTGTGTAGATGTGAAGTGAGGGGATAGGGAGATACCTTCAGGACAGTATCAGGATCCTCAAGGTCAAGAACTAGGATTTCATGAGGGTACTTGGGTGGTTCAGTCCATTAAGTGTCAGAGTCATGGTTTCAGCTTAGGTCATGCTCTCAGGATGCTCAGATTAAGCCCTGCTGGGGCTCCACACTCAGCAAGGACTCCACTTGAAGATTCTCTCCCTTTGTGCTCCTCATTCTCTTTCTCTCTCTCTTTCTCTCTGTCAATTAATTAAATAAATCTTAAAAAAAAGAAAGAAAGAAAAGAAAACAGAACTAGGATTTCTTGTATCATTTCTACATATCCCCCACCCACCTCATTTTAGTTGTACCTTGATCCTCATGGCTTACCAGCATCCTCATGGAAGAGTGAACAGAGAAGGTAAAGTTCAAACTAAATACTGACCTGTCACAAATCAATACAGCGGAGGTCTTGGTGTCTGTGATTTCATAAGCCAGGTCAGAGTTACCGTAACTATCAAGAGTTGGTCTTCCCAGGAATGATGTTCGGCGGGTGGATTGTGGGATTCCTTGGTCCTTGAAGAAGAGAATCCAGTCAAGAGATTCCACACAAAGTTAAAGCAACAAAGGGTTTAACTTTGCAAAGGGAAAGTACACTCAGGAGACAGAAGAGGCTGACCCAAGGATGGGGGGCAGTCCACTGAGTTTCTAATTGTGTTCTTTTATGGAAATTTATTGGGTCTCTTCCCTCCCATCTTGTCATTATCACTCCACCCTTGTGTCGTCCTTGGTAGCCTCCTCTCCAACCCTTCCCGCAAGTCTGTGGTAGTCATCCTCCCATGAGCGCCTCAGCACAATCCACTGAGGGCCCAAAGCACAGTGCAAATGATATTATAATATCCTTGAGGTTTTGAGCAGACACAGTCTTTCTTAAGTGTGCATGCTCCAAAGCTGGGCCAGTCCCTGTAGCCCATAACCTCTGCTTATCTGTCTGGGCTAAACGGCAAAAGGGGTTGGTCCAAGGGAGATGGACATGTTTTAAAGACATGCCAATTTAAAAACATTTGTCCTATACCTATAGGCCAAAAAGAATAAATTGCCTTAATTCCCGTTGTAGGGAGGCTCCAGGAGAAGTGGGGTCTCCAAAAAGTATCTTACCTTAGGTCCATTTATCTTCTCTTCAGAGGAGCTAGGATTTTAGACTTCTGCAAGCACACTAAAGAAATGTTTTCTCAATTTTAAGTACATACTTGGGAGAAAATTAACACACAAGTGCTTATATAGAGTGTTAACTTGAGTGGCTAAAATGGGAATTTTTTTTTTTAAGATTTTATTTATTTGACAGCGAGAAACACAGCTAGAGAGGGAACACAAGCAGGGGGAGTGAGAGAGGGAGAAGCAGGCTTTCCGGCGAGCCGGGAGCCCAATGTGGAGCTCGATCCCCGGTCTCCGGGATCATGACCTGAGCCGAAGGCAGTCACTTAACCAACTGAGCCACCCAGGCGCCCCTAAAATGAGAATTTGCCCATAGAGAAAAGGGAGTCGGGTGGACTTTCACATTATCACAGGGCCCAGAAGGCTGACTGTTCTTTTTCTACATGAATTTTTACTGACATTATTATTATTCCCATAGCCTCTTTTTTACTATACGGTGACAGCTTTTTCTGCCTACTAAGGATTTTATTTTCATTGGTTTACTTGGTTTGGTGGAGCAGACTTGGGGCATTATTTTTTTTTTAAGATCTTTATTTATTTGGGACATTATTTTTAATGTGCATGAAAAAAATTTTTCCTTTTTTTCTTTTCCACATTTATAGCACTCTTATTTAGCATCTCCAAGAAGGAAAGCAATATGGGGTATGGGAAATGCTTACAGCAGCCCGAAGAATGACAGGCCAGATGCACCCAAAAAACTCTGCTTCTTGACAACACCTGTATCTCAGCTCATTTTACACACACAAACTGGAAATAGCTGTCATGCAATTTCAATTGTTCACTTGCTAATAAATCTGCAAATTGCTTAGCTCCAGAACCAGAGTTTCCTTTAGGCAACGTTCTCAAGTGATGGGCCCTGGACCATGTGTATTGGATTCACCTGAGGTCCTAACGTAAAAGGCTCGTTTCTGCTTCCCACTGCAGACCTGCTGCAGAATGGGAATCCGTAATTACCAAGTGTGGGTCTTTGCCTTCTGGCCTTAGATAATGTGTACATGTGATTCGAATTGAATTTTATGACTTATTTCCTCAGTTGATCAGGCAGTATGGTCTGGCTAGTAACTCTGTGATTTCATCACTTCCCTGTATTCTCTGGCCAGTGCATGTAGGTCAGGAATGGATGCGGGGGCTTCATAGTGACCACATTTGAGAGGAATTCTGGGCAGCACTGGGCATGCACTGTGGGTGAGGCCTGCAGTCTGTTGTAGCACCAATGTGCATGATGCTATGATTTCTCTGTGATGAGTTCAGTACCCGTAGGATGTTCTTGACTAGGACAGTCTCCATTTGATCTTCACACACACACACACACACACACACACAAAAAAAAAAATGGAAAATCACTTAAAGCTTATTTTTAAAAGTAATTCAGGTATGAAGATATATGCTAATATATTAAAACTACAGTTTAAATATCCTGTGGTTTTTCTATTAGCTTTCAATCCCATGTTATCTGGAATCAGAAAAATCATTAGTCAGATACAGTTTAAGGAATCATCATTTTCCTGGTCTGATCTGGATTGTTTTTCTCTGCCGGGCACCTGCGTTGTGTTCGTCTTCTATTTCAGACTGGTCGCATTGGAATGGTCATTTTCTCATTAGATGGCACTTGATACCAATATCCCAACATTTTCAGGCTTTCCACAGTCGCTCCACATCTGGGTCTTTTACTCTGAAATGGCGTCAATTGGATTTCTGTGCTCCCTCTCACTCTGTAATCACACAGAATTAGAGTAGTTCCCTCTGAGTCACGATCTCTTTGAGAAATGTCCGTCCACAGAGAAAAAATGTGCAGCTTGCGGTCTGCCCCTTGGCTCTGAGCCTCCTGCGGGCTGCCTGTCACTGTCATGGAAGGGCTGCGTGTCTCCTCAATCTAGCAGCTGTGAAGACCTTCTAAATTAAGCCCCTCTCCCTGGAAAAAGTCCCTACATACCACACACACACACACACACACACACACACACACACACACACACACACTTGCATTTTTATCACATTTCTGCCACCCATCACTTTCAAAGCCACCCGAGTTACACTATCATGGCCCTCCCACCCTATCGGCAGGTGGGAAAATAAAGTGAACTCTTCCTCCCTAAGGGGCACGGCCTTTCCTCAGTGTATCCAGACCAGGTTCCTAGAAATTGGGAAAGCGGTGGGATGCTTTTGTGTCTGGTGGGTGTCCCACCTTCAGGAGCAACCTGGGGTGGGGAGGGAGTTGGGCACAGGTCCATATATTATCTGCAGAGAAGATCATGCTCCTTGCTGAATGAGTGGTATAGAACTCCCAATCCTGGGACATTAGTGATAGGAATATTGAAGGAGGCACCCCAGCCTTCCACTCTTAATGAGTATAGTTAGTGACCACCAGGTTCACACAGAGATAATCATGTCAGGAGAAAAAAAATGAGTTTTCTCATCAAAAACTAAGTCACTGGAATCAGATGATCAAAACACAATGAGTAAGGCACCTGGGTGGCTCAGTGGGTTAAAGCCTCTGCCTTCAACTCAGGTCATGATCTCAGGGTCCTGGGATCCGGCTCTCAGCTCAGCAGGAAGCTTGCTTCCTCCTCTCTCTCTGCCTGCCTCTCTGCCTACTTGTGATCTCTCTGTCAAATAAAAAAATAAAATCTTAAAAAAAAAAAAAACACAATGAGTAGAAATGTAGACTTTCACTGGGTTGTGGTAGGTATTGATGGATTCTCCAAAGCAGGAAATTGAATTTTATTTTATTTTTATTTTTAAAAAGATTTTATTTATTTATTTATTTGACGAGAGAAACACAGCTAGAGAGGGAACACAAGCAGAGAGAGTGAGAGAGGGAGAAGTTTTCCTGCCAAACAGGGAGCCTGATGTGGGGCCGGATCCCAGGACTCCAGGATCATGACCTGAGTTGAAGGCAGACGCTTAATGACTGAGCCACCCAGGTGCCCCAGGAAATTGAATTTTAAACTGTGCTTGGATTTAGTTCAATTTTAATTTTCTAAAAGATGAGGTGTTATAATTTTTTTAATCACTGCAGAAAATTAGGCTTTCTCAAAAATGGTCTATTCCTTAAGGAAAACATTTTATAATGAAAAGCAATAAAGATCTATAATTGCATGAAATGAGCATTTTCTAGTTAATTTGAACAGAGAATTGAATCAAGTTAGAAAAATCTATGCCACATATCTTTGATCCTCTAAACACAGGAGCTGCAAAGCCATTTATATTTGTTTTGTGTGTTTTTTCTGTTTTGCTAGAATTATTTTGACAATACTATGCGGTCCTGAATTATGAAAATAGAAACTTGATTTACTGGAATAAACTTCCTATTGGAAAGAACAAAAATATTATCATATGATTTATTATTTTTTTACCTTATTATTTTATTTACCTGAGAGAGAGGGAGCACAGAGGGAGAGGGAAAAGGAGTAGCAGACTCCCCACTAAACAGAGAGCCCAACTTGAGGCTCGATTCCAGAACCCCGAGATCATGACCTGAGCCAAAGGCAGACACTTACCTGCCTAAGCCATGCAGGCACCCAGTATCACTGTCATTTAAAAAAAAGGGGGGGGGGGATTTCAGGGTAGAGATCCTAGGCTCCCCCTAAGCAGAAAACAGACTTACATAAATGAGGGCATGGATCCAAGAAATTTGTTTATTCATTCAAAGGATATTTATTGGCACTGGAGCTAAACTAGCCTATACATGTAATGGTCATTCCTTTTCTTTAGTCTTTTGGATCAAACAGCAATATATCCTTCCAGAAAACATTTCCAAAGATCAAGATGTTTATAAAAGAAAGTTGTTTCCCTTCCTGTCTCCCCAAATGGGCATGAACAACTCTTTGTTGCTCCCACTAACAATTTCAAGTGAGTCCCTCTGAACTTCCTTTATTTAACTAATCATACGCACATATATGTATCATTTCCTTATGCTATGTGTATTATAATCCATAGACTCTATAGATACATATTACTCTGTAACTTTTTAACTTCATTCTGTATCAATATATGTTTAAGACACATGTGGAGATATACCTCAATATTTTACTTGGCTGCATAGCATTCTATAAACTAAAATTCCATAATTTAAAAAATTCAGTCACTACCTTTAATTTTTTTCTGGCTTTTGTATATAAAAAAATTGTTATAACAAACATTCTTTAATGTATGTATTAAATGTGCAATGCAAATAACTTTTTCTGCTGAATATATCCTCAAAGGTGTACATTGCTATGTTAAAGACATACGAATTTTCAATTTTAATAAAAATACCAAATTACTCTTGTGTAAATTCTGGCTATTTACAATCTCGCCAACAATGCAAGGGAGTTCCTCATACCCTAGCTAGCACTTAATATTGTCATGATTTTTTTCTAAGCTTTTATTTATTTGTGAGAGAGAGAGTGGGGGAGGCGGATAGAGAGAGAAAATCCCAGGCAGGCTCCACGCTGAGCTGGACACAGGACTGGATCCCAAAATCCCGAGACCACAACCTGAGCTGAAATCAAGAGTTGGATGCTTAACTGACTGAGCCACCCAGGTGCCCCAATATTGTCCTTATTTTTATTATTGGAATCTAATGGCTAAAAATGGCACCTCATTTTTGTCTTAAGTTGTATTTTTGGATCACAAAGTTTCATTCATTTATTGGACATTTTCCCCTTCTTTTCTGTGGACTGCCTGTTGATACCCTTAGGCTGTATTTTTATTGGGTTGTTTATAATTTGTCTGTGCATTTGCTGGAAGGTCTTTGAAATATAATCCTTTATTATGTATATTGCAAACATTTTTTTCTCCTGTCTATCTGATTCTCTTCTGACTTTTTAATGTGTTCTTTTGTCATACTGAAGCTTTTAACATCTGTATAAAGTTCTCTCAAATTTTGTTACTTATTCTTTTTTTCCTATCTAAGAAGTTTACCCCACTGCAATCTGTACCCAAAAAATACACAGATATTTTACGCATTCCATAGCCTTGCAACTGTAGGTCCCTATGACATCTTCTAGAGCCAGCCTTTAGCTATTTTTGTCCTAAACCCTTTCTTCATACTCTTGCCGTGCTGCATTGTCTAAGTCACCCTGGATTTTGTGGAGAGTTTGTTTTGTTTTTCTCCTTTTGGTCTGCAGACTTAGTCTGTTTTGTCAAAGAAGAAAATGATATGGGAATATTAGCAAGGGCACTTTTGTTTGACAAAAGGGTTAGGGAGAAGAAAGTGCATAATGCAAGGAGGGCAAATATATGACACAGGCTGCACTGGCTCGTCAGCTCCTGCTACACACACCTACTGCCTCATGCTACAATACTCCGGGGCTCCCATGCACCATGGGTGTGGCCTGAAACCCTTCTCAATAAAGCACCTTTAGCAGATGATGCTTCTCAAAGATGGCCACAGCTGTATATTTCTTCCCATGACCTTTCCAACACCTGGTTGGGCCACAGCTAAGAGATGGAGTCTAACCCCTCTCCTCTTTAGTCTGGGCAGATTTGTGGCTCACTTGAAACCAGCATAATGTAGCAGAAGAAATTCTGGTGGTCAAGAATTCCAAGGTTAAGTCATAAGAGATGATGCAACTTAAAAAAAAAGAAGAAGAAGAAGAAGAAATCGTTCCATTTGCAAAGGCATGGATGGAACTGGAGGGTATTCTGCTGAGCAAAATAAGTCAATCAGAGAAAGACAATTATATCATCTCTCATATGAGGAATTTGGGAGGCAGGGTGGAGGCTCGTGGGGGAAAGGGAAGGAAAAATGAAACAAGATGGCACCAGGGAGGGAGATAAACCATAAGAGACTCTTAATCTCAGGAAACAAACTGAGGGCTGCTGGGGTTGGGGGAAGAATAGGGTAGCTGGGTGATAGATACTGGGGAGGGCATGTGCTCTGCAGTTGAGGTGTAGTGAAATCTTTGGTGTTCACCAGATGTAATGTTTTAGTTCCTTACAAACAGGGTGGAGGGGGAGGGCATGCAAAAACTAACACTGAAATTTTGAAACAGCAACAGAATGAGTGAATTTTAATTTTTGTTCATTGTTGGTGGTTTAAAAGAAAAAAATCTCCCCCCATGTAATTATTGTGAACACTTTGCTTTGTGGTCTCTGTAACATTTGTGGGGGGGGGCGGGGTACAGGAAGGAAAAGTAACAATAGTCCATTTGTCCCTGGCATCTATTCAGAGCAGTGTGCAGAATGTAATGCTCTTTCGTAAGAGATGTTTTATGATTTTTAAAATGAATTTAGTGAACTTAAAAAAGAGAGAGAGAGATGTTGTAGCTTCTGCCGTCTCAGAAATGCTTGCTCTTAAAGGTGAATACATGTCCGTGAAGCCTTTAGTCATCCCATTACCCTGAGACCTATGAGGAAGCCTTGTAGAGAGACCATCTTTGGATAAATCAGTTGATTAATCGATAGACATAGATAGATTTTTAAAAAGAGAGACATGCTATGCCAGTGTTCAGCTGCTCCAGACCCCCACTGCCCTCATCACTGTCTGACTCTCCTTCACCGGAGACGTTTACAAGAGCCCTTCCTGAATTCCTGAGCTACTGAAGAGGGTCATAATAAAATGTCTACTGTCGTTTTAAGCCACTGAGTTATGGGATGGTTTGATAGACAGCCATATATAATTATATATATATCCATATAATTGTATATATATATATATATATACACATACACATACATGCATATATATATGACATATATATGTATATGTCTCCATACTAGACAAGCAATGGAATGGAGATGCCCATGAACTGAAACCTATTCACTACCCCTCGCCTAACTGTAAGTGAAATTTTAGGCATGTATAAGTAAGGTATTTTCAAACAGAGCGCTTTTATACGTTCTTCAAATCACTCAGTGGTGTTCGTTTCTTCGTTTTCACCTTAGGTAAAAGCTGGCTCTACTGCCTTTCCAGAAAATTACCTCATAAGGGTTCCCTATCTTATTGTCATATAACTCCCCAGAAAAAGCATAAGAAAGTTGTGGGGAAAGAATCCACAGCTGAATACCAGGGCCACCTATACACACTGTCTTCCGGTCCATAGAAGCCCCTCCCTTTATATGCCGGGGCAAAACACCTTCCACCGAGTGCCACGGATTCGTCTGTGCCAAGTGCCTCCAAAGTCTGAAGGAGAGTTCATTCCTTCCTACACCTTTTTATAATCTTAGAAACCTTCAACACTGTGATCACAAACATGCTTCATCTCATTTTTTCCTGGCACTCACTGGCCTCTCTCCTCGCCTTCCCCCACATACACCCCATCTCCAAGGTAACCCATGCTAACTGCTCACACGTATCCATGTATCCTTCCATATTTCCATCTGTCCTCAAATAACACTAGCAGCCAGAGGCACGTGTGTATTACTATATAGAAAGCTAATGCTTTTAAACTTGTTAGTCGCGCAGCTGTAACTGCCACTGTTTTCCATGCCTTCCCTTCTTCCCCATTTGCCTTTGATGCAACCCTACTCCTCTTTTCCCCTCTCTCCTAGGGGCTTACTTCAGTTCAGATCATTTGGAGCCATGACTGTGCTATTTAGGTTTTCATCTCTCCATCCTTCTTTCTGTCCTTCCATCATGTTCTTCCTAGCATTGCTTGCTGTTATTACTGAAATTCAGGCAAACAGGTGAAATGCTGGACACTTAAGCAGAAACACGAAAGGATTGGTTGGCAAAGACCAACCTTCTTGACTAGGAGAAGAAAAAATGCTTTGCTGGATGGGCTCATCACTGACCTCACCCTGCAGGAATCGCTTTGCTGCTGCTTTTATGTCTGCTACACATTCCAGGAGGCAAGTTAGAAAAACACTATTAGCTTTCCCAGCTATCATTGTCCTATTGTCACCATAGCGACAGATATTATGTGAAATCAGCTTCTTTATTGTGAAAACAATGTAGGTTGGAAACTAGCCTTGGGGAAATTGCAAAGAACATGAGATTTAATTCTGATATACTCCCCCGTGGGTTCTTTTCTATATTAGCTGTTCTGTTAAATAAACTTTATTGCACAAGAATAATATAAAATACAATAAAAAGTCAAAGGGTCATCTTTTAAATTTCCACAATGGTTATTCAATTCAACAGTATAAGACCAGATCTTGATGGCAAATGGGAAAGCGAAATGCTACATGTACAAATCCAAAGAACTTCAAAGCAGCCAAAGGAACTGTAGTGGTTAATGTCTTCTGTACTGACCATTGGTTAAGGCAATTTTTTTCTGGACATTAAATTCTATTTCTGGACCAAAATTAGGACCTAAAAATCATACACTTGGAATCTGATACTAGTCCATTAACTAATTAGAATTGTGATCTGTCATAAAAAAAAGATCATTCAGCAGCTGACAAATTAAACTAAATAATGACACAATTAAATGTTTAATCCCAGGGAAGATATATACACATCCAGAATGGAACAATACAATGGCATGAAAAGGAAAGAGTAAGAAAGCTACATTACTGTCGTCTGTACCAACAATCGATTCAGGAGGTATGGTAACTAGAGAGCATGTTTGTGTAAGTGGTTGGGTTGTGTCATTCACTGAATAAGCCATTAAGGTCAGGGGACTTTGAACTAGATTTGATTTCAAAGACATTAGATTTCAAAAAAATGCCTGGGCCTTTGCAAAAAATTACCCAGAAAAAAGTCAGGCGTAAGACAAAGAAATGTATACTATCTGGAAATACAGAATTAGAAAAAAATAATAATTAGATGATAGCGAGACAACAGTGTAGCTTCAGTTTCTAATCATGCTGTTACAAACACAATTAGAACTTAAGTATATTGCAAAGATAAAGTTTATAAATTGCTTTAAAACCTTTTACTTATTTATTTATTTATTTATTTATTTATTTATTTATTTATTTATTTAGCTACCTCTACCCTCCCCCCAACATGGGGCTCAAACTCACAGCTATGAAGTCAAGAATTATGCACTCTTCCAGCCAGGCACCCCTTTATGAAGTTCTTTAAACAGTTATGGATATCAGGTTGAGTATTTACACCACCTATCAGCCTTGATGCCAAATATCATCATATGTGGTAATTCATGTAGACAAAATTTTAAATTAAGAAATCAAAAAATTTTGAAAACCAAACAAGGAAATCTAATGAATCTTAAGGAAGGATATGATCATGTTTCTATATGAATTATTCTAACTCTGGCTAAGGAGACTTTCTAGGAGTTTAAAGCATTGGTACCAAAAACGTGAATTCAAACTTTGAGTCTGTTCCCTATTAGCTGAGTGATTGAGATAAACTGCTTAATTTCTAAACATCAGTTTCCTTATTTATAACACCCACTTCTCAATGCATTGTGAGGATTAAATGAAAGAATTCAAGCAAAGAGCTTATTTCAATTTAAAATTTTATTGAACTTCTATTGTTGACATTCAGCTGTGCAATCTGCCTAACAATTTTAACAGCTTCTTTCAAACCTCGAGTTTATAACTAATAATATACATTTTAAAGCTAACTTTATTAGTGTTTGGAACTGGTAGAAAAAGATATGTCCATTGGTTTTTCATATTTATATATGATGCCAAATAAGGCCTGAAATCTATCTATTTCATCTGGTGTTTCTGACCAGGATTAGAAATCATCACAGAAAAGACTTAAATTTGAAGAATTTGTAAGAAAGTCTGCAATTATCTGGAGATATCAGAATAAAAACAAGAAATAATGAGAAGAAAAGAAATTAGAAATAAACCCATGTGCTTGAAATACTTCCACAGTAAATACTGGCTTTCCATTTGCAATATCATATTAAAAGAACACAAATGTCAATTTCTTTGAAAACTACGTTGCCTAGGATTTAGATCAACAAGCTAATATCACAGATAAATTGCTCCTTTGGCAGTCTGAGGTATAAGAAGAATTGGGAAATAGCAAAGAATTATACAATTATTTGACATTTGTTTAATTTGTGAGGTTGACAGGCAACTATTTACCTTCAAAATTGGTTTCTGAGAAATGAAAAGAACACAGGGAACATGCAGAAAAATCAAATTAGTTTCGGTGATGAATCTCTTGAAAAGCAGGGTACTTCTGTTCAGAAAGCCACTCCAGCCCTGAACCTTGCCATTTCAGAGCACCTTACAGAATCCCAGGTTACATGATTTGGACACAGTGGGTCTCAGACTTTTTTAATATTACAGTTTTCTAAGGATGTCCCGAAGTGTTCTCTGGATCCAGTTCCCCCGCCCCTCACAAGAAAACATCTTTGGTATTTTCTTCTGTGTCTCACATCAGATCTTAGAAGGTTGAAGAGAAGACTTTTGGGAAGGGCCTGGAGATGAAGATCTGTCTCCAGTTGGTGTTACTGGAGGAGATGAGACACTGCCGCCCAGGGCGTGGAGCAGGGACAGGACCCCCTGCCAACACGGACCTGGAGGGCTCTCCTGTGACTCCCCAGCTCGCCTGACCACACCCCACAGCCACAGTCCTCTTCTCCCGGCCCCACCTGGAGAACGCCGCTTAGCTTCAAGTTGCCACCCTCACACTTGGGTTCTGTTCCCTGAAAGGCAGGAAGGTGTAATGCAACCGTGACATTAATGGCCCAGCTGCCTGAGGGTGAAGCTGAACCTGACCTAGGAGACAAGCCGTCTCAACTTTTGCCTCCTTGCTCACAGGCGAATTCCACTCTACCTCATCCTAGGACAAATAACTACATTTCCAATACCAGCGGGTACAAACGCATTATATATATATTTTTTTAATTTATTTTTTATTGTTACTAAATTTTTTTTTTCCAGCGTTCCAAGATTCATTCCCCATTCCCCACACCCAGTGCTCCACACTTTAGGTGTCCCCAGTACCCACCACCACGTTCTCCCATCCCTCCACCCCCCTCCCTCCAAGTCCCTCAGTTTGTTTCTGTGTTCAAAGTCTCTGTTGTTTCGTTTCCCTCCCTAGATTACCCTAGTTCCCATTTACTTTCCTTCTTCCACTGTCCTCCAGTTTACCCCTCATGCACCACAAGTAAGTGAAACCATGCGATACTTGACTTTCTCTTCTTGGCTTATTTCACTCAGCATAATCTCTTCCAGTCCAGTCCATGTTGCTACAAAAGTTGGATATTCATCCTTTCTGATGGAGGCATAGTATTCCATTGTATATATGTACCACATCTTTATCCATTCATCTGTTGATGGGCACCGTGGCTCTTTCCACAGTTTGGCGATTGTGGCCATTGCTGTGATGAACATTGGGGTGCATATGGCCCTTCTTTTCACTACATCCGTATCTTTGGGGTAAATGCCCAGTAGTGCAATTGCAGGGTCATAGGGTAGCTCTATCTTTAATTTTTTAAGGAATCTCCACACTGTTTTCCAAAGCGGCTATACCAGTTTACATTCCTACCAACAGTGTAAGAGGGTTCCCCTTTCTCCGCAGCCTCTCCAACACTTGTTTTCTGTCTTGTTAATTTTGGCCATTCTGACTGGTGTAAGGTGGTATCTTAGAGTGGTTTTGATTTGAATTTCCCTGATAGCTAGTGATGATGAACATTTTTCCATGTGTCTGTTAGCCAAACGCATTATATATAATCCCATATAATGGGATTTAGAAAAAGCCTTCAGGTGTCTGGATTGGCCCAGGGTCTCCCCTAAAGGGTCTCTGCTTTTCTCCCTCTCTCGCTCCTCCTGCTTGTGTTCCCTCTCTAGCTGTGTTTCTATCTGTCAAATAAAAAAATAAAATATATTTTTTTACAAAAAGGGGGCGCCTGGGTGGCTCAGTTGGTGAAGCGACTGCCTTCGGCTCAGGTGGGATCGAGCCCCACATCTGGCTTCCTGCTTGGCGGGAAGCCTGCTTCTCCCTCTCTCACTCCCCCTGCTTGTGTTCCCTCTCTGGCTGTGTTTCTCTCTGTCAAATAAATAAATAAAATATATTAAAAAAAAAGGGGTCTCTGCTTTTTTTAAAAAATACTTTATTTTATTTTATTTTTTTAGTGTTCTAAGACTCATTGTTTATGCACCATACCCAGTGCTCCATGCAATCCGTGCCCTCCTTAATACCCACCACCAGGCTCACCCATCCCCCCATGCCCTCCCTTCCAAAACCCTCAGCTTATTTCTCAGAGTCCATAGTCTCTCATGCTCCGTCTCCCTCTCTGATTCACCCCAGTTCACCTTTCCTTTCCCTCTCTTCTTACAGCTCTCCTACAATTCCTCTTCAGCCCAGTACTACAATAGCAACACCCAGGAGACCCCAAATTGTGGCAGCTCTAGGATTTCCGTGGCACCCCAGGGCCTGTCATACCTGTGCTGTGTAAGGACGTACTTAGCCAGAGAACAATGGGGATTAAATTATCAACACTTAGGGATAGGTGGGAACCCCAAATGCCCTTAACCTTCCAGCCGTCCAAACAGGGGCAAATTAGATCAGGTGGAAACGCCCAATCAGTTAATCCCCTTAACCTTCTGGACCCTGACTAGTGGAGATCCCCTGGTAAACACCTCTGTGTTTAAATTGTAAAGGGAATTATGAACTTAACAGTTTAAATGTAGTCATTATCACAGCAGAGTAAAGGAATTAACTCTAGGCAGCTATGTGATTGCAATCAGCTTGTGGCTTCCCTATAAAGCTAGCTTGTAAGACTAGGTGTTGTTGTCGTTCTCTCCTTAGAGATGATCCTGACTGGAGTCAGTAGAATTCTCAATGCTTGGCGCAAAATAAGCTCTGCTTTACCTTGGCTTTGTATCAGCCTCATTCCTTTGACCACAGACCCAAACGGGCTGGCCCCCTTGGCTGGTCTTTGGGCGTGGAAATGTGAAGAGTGTCACATCAGAAGATTCTAGTGAGGAGGGGTCAAGATGGTGGAAGGCCAGGTGACCGCATTTCGGGGAGTTCCCTGAAGAGAGCTGAATTCCAGCAAAAAAACCACTACAAGACCACCGTGAACACCCATGAAACCAGCCTGAAATGTGATATTTCCCAATTCTGGACCGCCACGAGAGACAAAGAACATCGGCAAAAAGGTAGAAACAAATATGAGGGTCTGGAGGCTTGCTCCCAGAGACAGGGGAGTGGGGGAGGAAGCCCGCAGAGCTGAACCATTGAAAACAAATACCCCAAAACAAAAGTGCTCTGTGAGTGAGGAATAACAGCAGATTACGGCCTGAATCGGGGCTAGAAAGAAGCTAAACACAGCGGAGCCCGGGGCAAGGCAAGGAGACTTTTAAAAATCTTTTATTTTCTTTCTTTTCCCGCTGCCCGGACTCCCTCCACCCCAGCGGGCCCCGGCCCCGGTGCGCACGCAGCCGCCTGCCTCCGCCTGAGCCGCCACAGCTGCCGGGAAAGCAGCTGGAGTGGATTCTATTTCTACGCCTCTGCCCTTCTCTCCTGTTTCTCTCCATACCGTGGGCCGCGTGTAGACCCCCCAGGGAAGATGTTTTTTACAGAATTTCGTGGGACCGTAGAGGCCCCAGGTCCCAGGGCGCAGACAAAGTCGCGCGATCCAAAAGGAGTTGTGGCTTTGAGGTGCGGGAGTGAAACGACAAGCGGGGACGGGGGCAGAAATCAATACAACGTCTGCACCAGCCCGGCTGTGACAGACTGCCAACCGGGAGGCTGGAAAGAGCCCCTCCCTGTGTAGAGGCTCGCTCTGGGAGGGAGG